>QKQZ01053381.1:0-14718 GCA_003595255.1 Solenopsis fugax
ATTAATTCCGGACGGCGCCGCGGGCAGGACGCACGGCGAACAAGGAGCCGCGCCACGTGGCTAGGAGATCCTTCCGCGCGCCGTAGAACATAACCTGTACGGCCTCCCTGCGAATAATTTTTCTTTCCTTTCCCGAGATCTCTCCTCGGCGTGTCAACGAGCTTCTCGCGCTCTAGAAGGAATGTTGAGAAAGGAGAATACGAGGAGATCGATTTTGATCGACGTGTGACCGTCTTCCCGTCGTCGTCGGACTCCTTGTCGCATGAATTGTCCGTGAATCGCCTGACTTTACGACCATCGGAAACCGTCAAATCCGAAACTTTGCTTTCCCCGTTCGTTTGCATGAATCAGTTATTGCGAAAATGACTCGTCCAACTATATTGACGTTGCTTCGTGCCTGAAACTTTGAAACATCGGGGAATTGTTAGGAAGCACGTACGAATATGAAATTATGAAGTTTGTTCTTTGAACTTTTCAGGTTTCATCCTCTTTCTCTCTCCCTCCAACCTCCAGTTATCTACCTATTTCATTTCTAACAGAATTGTGCCGTAAATTTCAAGATTACGTCTACATAAGAGTATTTACGTATTGTTTATACGAATCTTTTTCATGTAGACAATACAGGCAATGTAAATTATTATAAATTAGATAATTCCTCTAGTGAAAATTTTAATCAGAATTTTTTTACGAATTAAAATATATATTTTTTAGAAATACTGAGAAAAGTCCACAAAATTTTTTAATTTTTATACGAATTCTGAAATATTCTAAGATTTTGACAACTTCTAGAAAAAAACTATACTTTCAAATTTTAATAGAAATTATAGATATTTATAGGCATTTCTAATAAATGTTCCAATTTGCATAAAAAATATGAGAAAAATATAGAGAAGATGGGGGTTGTGAGATAGATGTAGAATGGAGATATTCAATGCAAATAGGAGATATTCATGATCTCATATTTGCATTGAATTCTAAGAGCAACCATTAAAATTATTTCATTAGTCTATTTAGACATTGCAGGATGGCTGCTGGTTAGGCACACTAGTGTTCACTGTGTTTTTATTAAAACTGAATTTCAGTTTTGCAGATAAATTTCTACAGGTTTTACTTTTTAAATAATTTTGAGAAGTATGTTAAGTATTAAAATTCTTTAACTTTGTCTAATTAGAAAACCTTAAATATGACTTTCAAATAATGTAATTGAATTTAATGTGTATATGAATTTGGCACATAAAGTTATACATGGGCATAGTATATGTAGACATTATACTATGACATGGGAAAGAGTTATAAGCCATATGCATTACGACCATATGACTGCTCTTGAGACTTAAAATCTCATAAATGTTGCATAATGCTTACTAACAGTAAAGAAGTTATTTTAAAAAATTATTTTTAAACCAAAAAATTGTTTAAAAAAAATTTTTTTTTAATAAAATATATTTTATAAAATGTTTATAAAACCTTGTTTTGTGGCATTTAGTGTAAGATATACCACATCTATCGCAGGATCATTAATTTGTGATTTTTTATAATTAAAAGTGCCTTTTATGACATTAGTTGTTAGTATTCCACAACCTGCTTTATAATTCACAAACTCATTTTTTTCCCTTTTCAATAAATTGTAAATTATATTTGTTCTACATCCCGATAAACTTCTATCTATGAAGTGATTAGTAGAACTCTTTGGCTAACAAACTGGTGTTGATAAGAATTATGTATTAATATTTACTGAATTATTTTAAGAAAATAATGATATTTCACTATCTCCTTCTCTTCTCTAAATTATACAGAAATTTTAAAAAATTCTGAAAAATTATATGAAATATTCTAAGAGAAATTTTCACCAGGATCAATAAAAAAAAGTAATTAAATTATAAAATTGTTAATTGTAATATATCTGACTTTAGTATTAAAAAATTCAAAATAACTATTCAGTATAACTGTTTATTGACTAATTAATTCTTACTTGAAGGGTTTTGTTTTAATTATAAACATTAAAAATAGAATTTTACAGGGCCAATGAGAGTAAACGCGCAGTAATTGATGCGCAATAAATTCCTTTTATTCAATAATTATTTTCATATGAACGTCCGAAGTGGGACCGAAACGTTCATATGAAAATAATTAATGAATAAATGGAATTTATTGCGCATCAATTACTGCGCGTTTACTCTCATTGGCCCTATAAAATTCTATTTTTGACAATTTCGAGAGTCTATATTTTTATATAAACATTAAGTTTACCAAGTGCTACTATATTAAAATATGTGGCCATTTATTCGATATATTTTCTTTCAATTTCGTATGATGAGCCAATTATTTAGTTAATTTGTTTTTTTCTTTTTCTATCCGTTTAATTCTTGTTATTTATTGCGTTGATCCTACGCACAATGGAGGAATTAGATATTAGGAAATTATAAATTAAAGTTTTAAAATCAACTTCCTTAATAAATATTATATTATAAATAATAAATTATGTTGTGTTTCGTATAACACATATGTGTTATATTTTAATATTTATTGTGCATTACATTTAATATCCATTGAAGAAATTGATTCTAAAATTTTAATTCTTATTCCTAATATCTAATATTTCTCCCCAGCAAACACAGAATATTGCAGCAACATTGCAGCAATGTTGCAATATTGCAGCAACATTGCAACATTGCTGCAATATTCTGTGTTTGCTGGGTCCATTGTGCGCAGGGCCTTACATGTTATTGTTACCGACTTGTCATCACGCGACTATGCAATCATATATGAACGACGCATCTCAAGTATAAATATTTGAGAAAATAGTCATCACCACTTGAAGTTATGCGTGAGCATTTATCTCCAATATCTTATCGTTGAAAATGACTTAAAAATGAGTTTGGATGATTTTTATTTAATATAAACTTCAACTGAATAATAATATAGTTAATTAACATCACACTGTATTAATCAACTTGCGCACCTACAACGCTTAATTCTTATTTGCCCTGTTTATTGTTAAAAATACATAAAATTAAAAATGGAGAAATGGAAATAATTTTCACTATTTCTAATAAAATATGGATTTTCTATGCTCCATTAATTATTGCTTATATAGATGACACGCAAAACAGTTTATATAGTTTACATTGTGTACACGTAATGTAGATTATATTTTACGCATAAACGTCCAACCCTGATTTCGAGGAAATATGATGTGGCACAACTACAAAAAATACGAATAGATTTATTGTTTGTCCTTTGTAGCTAAACTTTTTGCACTTCTTTTGTTTCCTCTTTAGCCAAGTTGCGACTCAAATTTTATTTGTAAAAGAATTCCTGGATTTTTTCAGGAATATTCAAAATTCGAGATAAGATTGGAAAATTTTTGAAGATTGAGCGTTTACTCGTAAAATATAAATAATTTATACAATGTATATAATGTAAACTAAAACAATCCATAATTGTCAACAAGAATAAAGTTTCTGAAAGATAAAATTTCAGATTTTTGCGGTTTTTCCCCGCTAATAAATATTCTGTTATCTCTAGAGACGGGTGATTTTCATCGCGGATATAATTTTTGAATTGTACATATTTTTGTACCATAAGTGCAATTTTTAAAAATTGAATGTCATTTCATATCTCAAACACGAATTTTTTTTAATTAATATGTATGAACATGTAATTTTAAATTTGTAGCAATTTAAAGTAATATATATGTAATAAAATGTTTAAGTCATCATTTTAAAAAGAAATAAATAGCATTAAAAAATTATAAATAATTTAAAATTTTTTAATGCTATTTATAAAATTCTTTTATTTTTTGTAAATACTTAATGAATGAGTACTTCATTACAAAGACGGTTTTAAACCATATTTGTGATTTTGCCAACTGCATTTTGCATTGCAATTCAAAAAATAAAATCGCAGTACAGCGCAAAACGATATCGCGTATTTCTATTTATTTCTCCGACGTCCAATTAAGCACTTTATTTCAAATACAGGAAATGTACCGCTACAAAGAACAAATCCAACATTTTGTTCTTTGTAACGGAACGTCTTATCTTCCTCCTTTTTTCTTCACAATGTTTCATTATGTAGTTCTCTTTTATCTTATTCTTACTTTGTACAATCTGATTAACAGAGAAAAACAACGCATTTAATTATTTAAACATCAACCGTGTGATTCACGTTCAAATACGACAGTCACCCTGTGCGATTGTTCCATGAATCATTTCGAACTTTTGTGCAGTTGATGAGAAACGTCACTGGAAAGAAAAACGTATATTATTTGACGATCTCGATGTCTTTTTCTTACCTTTCTTTTGGAGTACGCTTATCATGCTATTCATATTAAATGTAACTTTTGAAGATAATTTGATTGCAGCAATTAAGTACGGAAAGTTTCGATTCTGTTATCAGTTTTGACAAAGCCGTGGTTCGTAGATCCGTCACAAAGATTAATTATCCGGGATTCATAATTCATTGATCGTTATGTAATACGAGTAAATTAATTGCTTCTCGCTTGAATATGAAATTATCAAGTGTATGTTCAGGAAAAATTTGATAAGTCAACTTACAAAAGATTTTGAATGTTATCCGCCTGTTGATACGTAGATCGATAATATTTGACATTTTGCCTTACACTGAGTTGACATTTTTCAAATCCTGAAGAAATTACACAAGTTTCACCTGCCAATAAATGATACATTCGCGAATAATATGTTTGCAAGTATATTATGTTATTTATTAATGTATATTACTTTTTTATATATTATTTATCAAAATTTATAGAAGTTACATAATTAATGAAAACTGCTGAGTCGCGTAGTATACTTCGTGTAACATAATTTAGAATTCCTTTGCACGGTACGTCGTATAAAAAACGCGTTAAATCTGTACATGCAATGTACATTTAATTTATATTCCCGAAAAGATTTTCCTGATTAGGTGAAACGGAAATTAAATTGGACTCACGTTTCAAATACGTATTTTGTAAATAACAACACTATGTTATCACAAATGTTTATCTTTCAACAAGGTGCTATACAACAAACTGTGTACACATGACACACTCGTTCCTCATGTGTTCTGGTTAAAAATCGGCAGAAGTCTGTTTATTTCGACAAACCCCCATCCAGCGCAATACCGTGTAATATATTAAAACGTATCATGTAACATAAACGCGTGTGTACATTAACTAGGATACCTTACACGAGTCTCAATTTACATGAGACCTTCATACAATTGTTGATAACAAATAAATTTCAAGTTATTTTACATCATTAACTATTAAATGCACAATTGGTTCGTGGAAAAATTATTAAACGAGGAATTCCTCTAGATCGAAAAAAAAAAATGTTTGTGACTCGCTCTAATGAATATGTTCGTATAAATATATTGACTCAATTATATTGGAGATAGTTGCGTGTGTGATCTGCGTGGTAATTTGAAAAAAATGTTTGCTATTAGTAATTGGTGTAATTATACGATAATAAACGCTTGAAGATTTAACGAAAAATGATATAAATGAAAAATGGCTAACAATGCAACATGCGTATGGACCATAAACACACATAACACACACACGATGAGAAAAAGAAGGTTCGTAAAACTACCAATCTGTCAATCCGTTCTGGAGAGATGACGAAAACTGTAATTATTGGAATATTCTACTCTTCAAGTCGGTTGAACCTGTTTCTGACGACATTAAATTCTTAGTTCGAGGTATAGTTTTGTGGTAGACCCAAGGGACGGTAATTCTTTTATTACAAAAGTTGTATTTGCAAATTGTTTATGAAATAGTCAGCGGATCTTCGTTACGTCGTTCGTCGTTGAGGTTTCTGTCCTTTAATAACAACTGGCCGGCCTTTTATGAAACCTCGCTTACGCTTTGCGGTCTGAAACATCAATGCCCGACCCCCCATAACTTCAACTACGTTTCCAGATCAATCATTGTGTAATGATAAAAACAGCAAAACGATACGAAGAAATTGCATGTATAAAAAAAAATTTATCATTCTTAGCATGAAACTGTAAATATATATATGCATACCAACCTTTTTACTAATATACGAATTCGCGCGGCGCGTGATAACTCGTTCGGAGATCGGAATTCTTGGTCTATTAAACTCCGCTGGTTTCTTCACCCTACGAACACATTTCGAGATGTTAATGCGGAACTAAGACGATAATAGAAAAACAATATAATTTGAGATAAATAAGTGAGAGACAACGTAAATGTTATTCACCTGTAAATCCTAACAAGCCAATGCTCAGTGGTGTAAGCTTCTTCCAGATACGTTAACTGGAAGTTCTTATTGCCTATTTCCGCATTACGAGTGCGATCAAAACCGTAAGGCGACCGATAGTCTATCTTAACGTCCCCAAACCGGTAATAACTCAGCTTGTACATTAGCGAGTTCAGCAGAGTTGGGGAACCTTCGGAATCCACCCGGAACTCTCCCCTCTCGGTGAAATAATCACTCTCGCGAATATCTTGGGGATGTTCGCCCTCGGCGATACGGACCATCCATAAAAATTTGTTGATATCGTCACCAGAATATCCAATCATTCCGCCAAAGATGATCAATACGTAATCCACGTCCAGAGACGTCATAATCTCGTAAGCAGCACTTTCATTTGAGCTCATCGCCTTACCGACCAGAGCTATGTGCGAATTATTCCATGTATTATTGTCCACAAGGGTGGTTCTGTAAAAGAGAAGTGGACGTAACAATGTTAAATCGATTTTAAATGTTTAAATATATTAAGAAGGAAATATATAATAGGATGAGAATTTAGACATTGTAAAAGATAATGTTTACTAAGAAAATTGCAGAGAGAAGAGAAGAGAGGAGGAGAGGAAGGGAGAAAGGAAATAAAGATTTGGAGAAGAGAAAAGACAAAAGACAAAGACGAAAAGTATAGGATAAAAAAATCTTTGGCAATATTATAACAATGTCATAAGAAAATGTAATACAACTTAAAGCTACAGATATTAAGGCTATGTTAGCTAAACTAATAAAAGAAAGAAAGATTGTATAAACGAAAACAGGCTATGATAGATATTAATTAAGATAATCATTAAGTTTAAGGTATGGATGCATTTGTGTGGTTAAAAAAAATTATAAACCCTTTTTAGCAAAAAAATAAATAAGTTCTGAAGTAAATGAATTCTCTTTTACACAGTAGAAAACATTTTGTATTTATGTTAAAACCAATCCTTGTTAAAATGTTGCATTTTTAACAAATTCTAGGGTTAATTTAATATAATATGGTTATGTTATTTAAACGTTTTATAAACATATTATTGACATTTAACATTGTTTAGTATTAAAATAACACAATTTATGAATGATTAAACAAATAACAAAAAATATAGTTTAAAAATATAAAATTTAAACTAAATGAAAAAATGTACGTGTCAACATACAAATGCTAACTTTATTGAAGAAATATTTCCACACTTTGTTTCATTGTCAAATTTTATCAAATTGTATCAAAGTGTTACATTTTTTGTGTTAATTTTCCATAATATTGATGTTATTTTCTTACATATTCATTTTGTATTAAATTAACACAAAAATTTGAATAGACCGTTTTGGGACATGCGCTATATGTTAAATTTAACTCAAATTTTCCAGCTGTATACATATTACATATAAATATACATATAGCTTTCTAAATATAAGCGTCGTACCTGTTGGCCATACCAGCAATCTGGTATCCGTAATCCCACCAACTCATGACTCTAGCGTCATTGGCGGTGTTCTGAGCTAACCAATAATAAGCCTCTCGAAAATCGTCCAATATAGCTCGGCCGCCATCGTTACTGTAAGATGCCAACACGATAGACGGGCTGGAGTAAGCGTTGCTAGTCACCCACGTGCAGTGCACGGTGAACATCATCAGCAGCATCAGCATGCCAATAACGACGACATTACGGAGATTGGGACCTAATCCGTCGCCGTTGCCCTTCGATCTCTCATGCTTCATTCTACGAAGTTTACCGGCTTTGTCATACAATGCTCTGCCAGGACTTCTCTCTCTTTCCTCCTCGCTCTCCTCGTTGCTCTCACTACCGTTATTTCCGTCCCTGTCCTCTTCTTTGAGGAACAGTTCCACGAGTCTGCTTACAGCAACTCCAGCCAGCATACACACTACCGGAGTCAAGGTCAACATGAGTCTTACCATTACACCGGCGAAATAAACGGCACTTATGGCGTACAGTACAACTGTGAGAAGAATACAAATGTTAGTTATAATTAATGACATTTTATCCTAAACTTCTACTCTCATTCTTACCGAAGACACGCTCGTCATTGACGTGTGTAATGCAGTACCAAAGACCAACTGGGAATAATGCGACAAGAACGTGCAAATCAAAGAAAAAGCTGAACCAAGTTGTTGGCTGATGTTCCGACACAGATGCTATTATAGGGATATGTATCTTGGCGTAACCGGTATCCCACAATGAATAAAATCTTCCGCTCCAGGGGGCGACGATACCAGCGTACGTTAAGACTATCAAAACTAACAGGAGCATAACAGTTGTTACGGCTACTACACCACCGAAATACTTCATCTCAGACTTGGTAAGTACAGTTCTTAAGTATCTAGAATCAAAAAGATCAACGTGAGTCAACACTACAATATATATTAGTGCATTTCAACAATCATAAATTATTCTAATAAAAAATATGCTATATAAACATACATCTAAATTTTTTATATCACAAATATCAGTAGTTGTAGAACAGTACAAACAAAATTTTCATAATTCAAATAACTACACAAACGTTATTTGACATCGTTTGGATATGATAATAAATAGTGAATATTCATAATTAAAATATGTAACTGTGACTTTTAAGTCTTTCAATCTATACTATTTTTACTTTTTAGTTTATTAGGAGTGGACTTTGACTCTTTATCTCTATTTTACCTTTTATAATTGTTAATTTGCACAGAAGTCACTTTTATCAATCATTGAATTATTTAAGAGACATAGGAGAATATATTAAAATTTTATTAATATTTATGCTTTTGTATTGTAATTGAGAGTTAAAAAGTTAGGTAAACAGTGCATTGATAGTTTATAATCTTATAAAAATTAAAATCATATAAAAATTCTTTCTTTATTCTAAATAATTTGTAAAATATTTTTTTAACAAAAGGTTTAGAGATATAAATGCTGCTAAATTTTATATTAATTTTTAGTTTAACGAGAAAAACATAGCAACAAAATTGAAATTTTTTACCTATATAGATGTTTTTCATTTATTATTCAATAAAACTATTCTTAAAACAAAAATTAATTTATTTGCTACATCAATTCCTATTATGGATTTTATTTTGGATAAAGTTTAAGTTGCAAAAATCTCTTTTAATCTTTCTTATTGTTCGTTATTCATTTTAAGAAAGACCCGTTTTTGCCAGTTTCTTCCGAAAAATACTGATTTTTACTACTGGCAAAGACATCATCCCAAAAATGTGAAATTATGTCAACCCTAAACAACGAACAAATTAACATGATAGAAATGGTACATACCTAAAGGCTGCTACGAAGATTATAAGACCAAATACACCACTCGCCGCCATATGTTCGGAAGTTCTAATCGGTTGAAAACCGACAAATGGTATTTGCATACTCAGTAAAAGTCCAAGAACATAAAACGTGGTATAGCTGGTGAACAACCGATTGCTGAAACGGTTCAGAACCAGCAGAGCAAACACATGAAGTGGAATCAGATTGATGATGAACACGTAGCCTCCCCATGCCGATACCATGTAGAAGTAAGACAGGGCGGTTACACTCGCCCAGAAGATCGAGCCAGTCTTGACCGATTTAACCCAAAGGTAGTAGGTAATTTGCAATGCAAAGATCGCGATTCCCTCGTTGTCGTAACTGCCGGCTACAGATCGCGAAATGTAGCCAGGTACGATGGCGATGAAGCAAGCGGCGAACAGACCGGCCCCGGCACTCCATATTTCCTTCGTTAATAAATACGTAGATATGGCAGTAAGGCCACTAAAAATTGGAGCTAAGAATACACATATGTCTCTTATATGCACTGGTATGTTGAGGGAGTGCAGTATATAGTGTATCGAGCCAGATGTTATCATAAGTCCAGGATAGACGGTACCACCGACGATTCGGCCCAATGGATACCAAGCTCGTTCATCAAACCAGTTTAAAAAATTGTAGAATCCATGTTGTACCATGTATGCTGTCGCTCTGTAGTTGAACCTGAATTCAAGAAATGTTTATCACATCTCGTCATCAATCAGCTTAAAATTTTTTTTATGTCATTTACTTATCAAAACAAATCAATACATAGGCAATAGAAAAAACAAAATGGCTTTTAATACCATTTACTTATCAAAACAAATCAATGCATGTGTAATAAAAAATAAAATGGCTTTTAAAATGTCATTGACTTATTTAAAAAAAATCAATGTATAAACAATAAAAAATATAAAATAGATTTTAATGTCATTTTCAAAATAAATCAATGTATAGACAAAAGAACAAAATAAAATGGACTTTAATGCCATTTCCTTATCAAAATGAATTAATGTGTAAATAATAGAAAAAATAAAATAAATTTTAATTTTGTTATCAAAATAAATCAAAATATGAGCAAAAGAAATAAAATGGATTTTAATGTCCTTATCAAAATAAATCAATGTGTGGGTAATTAAAAAAAACCAAAATGGTTTTTAATACCATTTACTTATCAAAACAAATCAATGCCTGGATAATAATAAAAAATAAATAAAATGGCTTTTAATGCTATTTACTTATCAAAACAAATCAATATATGAGTAATAAAAAATATATAACAGATTTTAATGCTATTTTCTTATAATAAATAAATAAATAAATAAATAATGTATAGGCAATATGTGTAGGATAAAAAATAGATTCTAATGCCATTTTCTTATCAAAATAAATCAATGTGTAAACAATAGAAAAAACAATTTTGATGTCATTTTCTTTTCGAAATCAATATATGGCTCCAAAAAAAAAAACAAAAAAAAGATTCAAAATCATCTACTTAATAAAATGAATCAATGTATGAATAATAAAAGAAATAAAATAGTTTTAAAGCCATTTACTTGTGGCAAAATAAATCAGTGTATGGATAATAGAAAAAATAAAATGGGTTTTAATGCTAATTTCTTAACAAAATAAATCAACGTATAGACAACAGAAAAATAAAATAGAAGTACGAATTATAATTTGACATAGCAATATATTTTCTTCCACGTATTTCCAACTAAACTCGAAGTATTATTCACTATCTCACACTTTCATTACATAATGGAAAAATAATACGAGAATTTATCGTTTCTTTGCGATATGATAACACGAAATTGCCGAGGGGACTTCACAACCATGGACGTCGCGTCGAACGCGCGTATGTACACCGGGTACGTACCAGGGATCGAACTCATGTATGATGCTTTCGAAGCGTATGACCGCGAAGAGTCTCGAGGCGAAGCCCGAGATCCAAGCGAGCAGGAGAACGGTGAAAGTGATGAGAGAGCTGAGGCCAGCAGCGTTCGTCAGCGTGGAGGATTTCATCTGCTTGGTCGTCGACCTCTTGTCAGGGAACATGACCTTCGCGTTAGCCGACGACGAAGACGACGTCGACGAAGAAGACGACGGGGACAATTGCTGCTGCTGCTGCTGCTGCTGGGACGACGACGACGATGACGATTTGTTCGGCAACATGTTTTCCCGTTGCCCCTCGGGGCCACCACGAGCGCGCTAGACGTGAGACACCGTGTATATCCGCGTGTATATCGACACCTTACAACGTGGCGTTCGCCATATGTGCACCGGAGAACGCCCGCGGACTCCCGTTGCGCGAGTCGAGAGCGGCGCGCAACGAATTATCAAATGTCTCGCTGCACCCCTGAACTCTGGGAGGCTAGGACACGTCGAACGCCGGCTACGTGTTAACCATGACTTCCACCGCGGCAAGTGCGGAACCAGAGCGCAGCAGTAGACAGGAAGTCGGTGTGTTCAAACATGCGCTGCTCACGGCGGCGACCGATGCTTCGAGTCCATTGAATTTGGACTGCCCAATTGGAAGATCCAAGTGGAATTTGCCAATTGGTGATTGAGCGCCATTCAATGCTGTGTAAAATTAATAAAATCAATCATAGATCAATGAAAAATTTTCGAGAATGCTGAACTTTTATATTGAAATTCTGGACTGTGGTTGGTCGGTTTAACAACAGGACTCCTATGTATACGCTTAAATTTTTTTGTTTTTAATGATAATTGTTAGTGTCGTTGCGTAGATATTTTATATAGCAAAAAACTGCGCTATAATACCGATAACTATCGTTAAGAACAGAAAGTGTGTATAATGTACAAAATACGGGTCTAGCTGAATGAACTTTAATTAATTAAAATATTTAAAATTTATTTCAAATTTAAATATATCTTGTAATATTTTTAAATTTATCTAAAATATATTTTAATTATAGGATCTTTTGATAATACTTTGGGATTTGATTCTATTATGTTATTAAGGCTACGGTCCACTTGACGCTACAAATGCTTCGAAGCACTCTTTAATTGGTCAATTTGTAAAATTCTTTGTTCTGATTGGTTAATCAAACGCTTCGAAGCATTTGTAGCGTCAAGTGGACCACAGCCTAAATAGTAGGTCTGTTCTTTATTCTAAACTTCGCGTATTTGACGATAGAAATTTGAGTAGGTCACAACTTCCGGATTCTTAGGTAGAGTGCAACACCGTCGCCGAGGCACTTGCGATTTTTTTCTTGTTATTAGCGAAAGCAATCAAGGTAATGATCCATTTTTATTGAAAAAAAGTGTTAAGAATTGCAAATAAAACAGAGTGCTAAGAGTTTATACAGTATATGATATTTTACAAACATTTTTTTGTAAACAATCAGTGAATCAATAATAGAGATACACGAAGTTTGATTTTGATCAGCTATGCATATAACAATATTCATGTATCGTTACACATTGCAAGAGTTTCATCACTTGATAACGCATCAAAATCTCTATTTATGTAATTATTATCATGATATTCCTTATATATACATATATTTGCATAATTCCATTTTAAGAGCAATGCTTCATTGTTATAGAACATAATGCAATGGAAGGATGTCTATGTTGTACATAATAACACAAATAAAATACATAAAAACTCCGGAAACAAATGTTCTCCAGTAAGGCGAGATTAATAAAGCGTACAGGGAAAAATCCCATTGGACGTTATGATTTTTTAAAACTTTTGGTCACTGAGTACAACACAACATCGTCCAAAGGTAAAAGATTAACACTGTCTTGCTTATAAAAGAATATACTTTATCAATGAGGTATATTATGACACTTGACGACAAATGTATATTTAATAACATCAATATGTTTTAAATTTACTAGACGCACGGGAGCAAGTATTGGCTAATTTGGCAAACTTTGCTTATGATCCTGTGAATTATGGATACCTAAGGCAATTAAAAGTAATCGATATATTTCTCAATACTTTGTCTGAAAGCAATCCGAAGCTAGTACTTTTTGGCATTGATGGTCTCTGCAATTTATGTTTAGGTAAAGATATTTATGATACACAGGTAGAGATAAAAATGACCCAATCTGATGGTAATTTACTCGATAAATTTCCTGGTAATTTTGAAAAGCTAATCAAATAATTTAGAAAAAAATTTTTTGATATGAAGCTTAAAAGGAGCTTTTAACATGAGTAAAAATTATTTTATTTAACTCATTTTTCATAAAATATTTTAATACATTATATTGATATGCTACAGCATATAATTAGAAAACTAGATACATAGTAACTTGTACATACATACATGGTGAAACTTCAAATAAAATTTTTTGTTAAAATTTTCGAAACAAAAAATGTAACAAGTACAGTACAGTCTTAATTTATATTTTATAATATATATAATGTGACATATCTTTTGGCTATTGTAATGTTTATTTTGTTATTTGCGATTATTATTAATTATTTATTATATTTTATTTCTATGCATTTATTTAAATTTGGATGTTCTAGTCGTTGTAATGTCGCCACAGTTAATTTTGAATATTCATAACAATCTTAAATAAGAATAACTTTCGGGCTAATTCTTGTAATAATTAGGAATTCCATTGAAGAAGGCTCAGTGTAGCACAAAACATCTAAATTTAAACATTTAAATTTTTTGAGGGATTTGTAAGCTTCATTATTATTAAATAATAGTGAATAATAAGCTTCTATTATTAAATATTATCGGTTTTACACAATTTCTTTTCTTTTTTTTTTGTAATTTCACACATCGATATCAATTGATGCTATTTATTGTTTCACACTTTATCTTATTGTTAGTGTACTATTGTTCTTTCAGATGCAATAAATAAGTTATACATTCTGCGCAATCAAGGTGTCGAGTTAATATCGTCGTTACTTACCTCTGAAGACGAAGATGTTTTGCTCGCAGTAATTGCTACCTTGATGTTCCTGGTTACGCCTGAATCGATAAATGAGATAACGTCGCCCAGAATAATTAAACGCATGCTGGAACTTTCTGATACCTCATACGAGAATGCACGTGTTAAAAATATGGCAACCTTGTTTCTGAACGACTATTGTAAAGCGAGTGACATGGAGAAAATAAAGACAGGAATCTAATTAGTCTTCTTGTGAAAAAAGTGAATATATAAATCTAATTTATTATATA
>QKQZ01053383.1:0-16389 GCA_003595255.1 Solenopsis fugax
ATAAAAAGCACTAAGATCCAGCTTGACCGTATAAGGGGTTCTCATTTCAATTTGTATGTATTATATTAACGGTCGAATATCTCCAATTTTATAATCGTTATAAGTTCATATAATATACAATAAAGTTTCTGCACAATAAAAGTATATTTGTTTTATATTTGAGAGGCAAAACATTTTCGAGATCCTCGTGTAATATGATTGTATACAGCATATCACGTGGGCTGTTATAAAATTCAAGAATTTCGTAAACATATATATGAAGATAATTCCCTTTGCGAAATACTGCGCGGAAGTCTAGCAAGCTTCCGCAGAAACTAAGCGTTCTACGGGATATAGTTTGAAAGACGTTAAAATTATCATCTGACGTAACAGAGTGTATGCAATACCATATTTAAATATAGGTATTAAAAATTTACTTCTTGTCACATTATATCAAAAAATTATTTAATCATGAATGTTCCATCGTCAATAATCATTTAAATTTATCATTTTTAATCATCAATGCGTAAAATATAATATACTAATGATTCAATATGTAGTATTAGATATAAAATAATGTAAAAATAAATCTTTTTTTTTTTTTTTTAATTAAAATTGACATTTAAGCTGGTTAATTAAAAAGTGAGATATTAAAATATGTATAAATTTATTTTTAAAAACAGATATAAAGTTGAAAGATGAAATAAATTCGTCGTTTTACATTTAATTAGCAATAGCACACAAATGTAATTTATAAACTCATTTATATACAATCGCATATTATTACATTCAAAATACTGATTATATTTACAAGTATTTATTAACTTTGCTCTTCGGTGTTAAAGTTATAATGCTATTATTAACCTTTTTTTATTATAAAGGTATTCATTTTCGTTTATTAGGAGCTAATTATTTGGCAATACACGATAATGAATTTTGTCACGATCTCACTGCTACTCACGTGAGATGCATAATTTACGCAGAATGATAATCCGCGGAGTTATCTGTTTGACGTCCTCGTTGTTAGCCTTCGTCTGGCTACAGACTGCCTGCAATCAAATATACGTTAAGTGTAATGTCCTTTGCGAGTGAGTCATGAATATTAATTATGCCTTGCGAGATTGATCTGTGGCCGATAAGGCTTCGATTATTAGAGAGGTAGAATGACGACAGATTCACGCGCATATATACTGACAAGTCATAAAATATGAAACTGTCTGTCGCGACTGACTTTTATTTCACGTTCACGGTTATTTCCTTGAAAAACGACAGCTATAAAGTCTCTCTTCTTCTTTGAGGAAAGAGAGAATGAGAAGGCGACAATTAGATCAAAACTCGATAAACCAGACACGAATTTCTCGTAAGCCTCATAGATATCGAATTTTGCTCTTGTTTTAATTCGATTCTAGTTTTCTCATCATCTTCATCATTTATTTATAGATGTTAATTTATAAGGACAATTATTTTATATATTAAATTTATCTGCGATATTCTTTGTGTTACGTCTTACTATATAGAAAGTTATACGTTAACATTACTATTTGCTTTAATATCAGTGTGATACATTTACTTTCCGAGCTCTTGGAGACTGAAATTTAATATTACGGAGCCGTATACTTTATGTTTACTTCTTGTTAGTAATGACTGGAACAGGAGTATCCGTTAATCTCGGAGACTTTTATCGCTATATATAACTCGCTACTTCGTTAAGTCTATATTTTTATAAAAGTAGAGATATTAAAAGATGCAAATAAAAAATAAAACAGTTACCATATACATGCCGACGTAAATATTTTAGAAATATACATTTCATTGATTTTATTCAAATTTGCTTCGAAATTTTTCTTGTGAAGATAGAATGTAAGAAAAAATTTAACATTACACGAATCGGTGTTTCGCTGATTTTTTTTCTTGATGCCACTTAAAAATCTTCGTCGCTATACATGTCGTTCTGCATGAGAACGCACGAATTAGTTAAATAAACCATAGAAAATAGAGAAAAATTCAATTTGACTTACGTACATCGGTGCCCTGACGCGTTTTCCCTTCCCACATCTTGTTCTCTTTCCTCTTTTTTTTGCTATTTTCCTCGAACCCGTTTTTAATATTGCTCCACCCTTCGTTTATACATATGTATGAAGAGATTTTAATGTTCTTCCGACGTGCGGGCTGCCGACGCGGCACACCAACATTATTGCACCTAACACTCTTCGGTCTGATGCACGTGGTGCACGGTTGTCTTCCCCCCCCTCTCGCACTCAGGTTCCACAAGTACTATATATCCTCCCATACTTGACTACCGATCCCCTCGATCTTATTATACCGTAGTAGCATAGATTGAAAACTGATCTCCTGACGGAACCGACGACGGAACTGCTACTTTCTGAATAATTAATGAAAAATTCTTTATTTAGTATCCAAAGAAGCATCGGGACGTACAGCACAAGGGATAGGAAAGGCAATTAGAAGCAATAATATTCCGACAGATGTGAATATATTTTTTTAAAATTAATATTTTATATAATATTTTTTTAAAATTTTATAATTTTATATCATGTTATGTACACACTGACTACGTTATATAATATTGCATTTAATAATGCAGCTTTATGAATTTGTTATAACTTTGTAAATTTACGTACGCGCAGAGAGCAAATTTTTAATTTTTTATTTTATGCATTCCGAATATTTGACAATAGAAACTTCCGGATGAAACAATTATTGATTTAAATAATATAAAAATTTATGATGAATTGAATGATTATTGAATTTTATTCAACTCTTTTGTTTTTAATAATTTCTTCTGCATTACTTCCGTTAATTTTTGACAGCGGTAATAACAAATAATATAATAGAAACTGACAAAATGAAAATGATATATTTACTGCGTTGTTAGCCTTAATGCAATGGCAACTACAGCCGGATCGTAACTTAATCTATCCCTACATGCATCGGCTCGTTAAAGTGTAATCTATTGCGAAGGTACGTGAGAGAGAAGTAGGAAAATGCATTCCCCAGATGAAGTTTCGACTGTGGGTGTGCGGTATACGCGCATAAGCTGACGGTAACGGTGGCGAATAGGCGCGCGGTAAAGGTACTGCGGATTTATAGGACGGTTAAGCGATGTCACGCTGCGCGTGATTTATGCAGCGGCGTAAGTCGTCGGGTATTATGTAATTAGCGGTAAATCTGGTAATGCGCGGCGCGGCAGCAGCCGAGTGCCGCGGTCGCTCCAATTCCTGAGCCACGAACCAATCGCGTTAATGCCGTATGCGGTACTGCCGTGCGCTGCATCCGCGCTGCACTTTCGTACCACGGTTCGCCCACTGAAGATATTTAAGTGGTTAACCAGCTAACTGGTCCAATCCCAAGCCACTCGCGTGCACGCCGCCAATTTCGACCAACCGACGAATCGATGGTCTCGAGCCATCGTCAAATTCATTATTTATCCCCTTTCGCTTCCAATCGACGATAAAGAATTACAAATTCATATCATGATATTCTCTACCGATGGCTCACCTTCTTGCGTATGCTCCTTCTTTCTTGAGCTTTTTTGCGAGTGTTGTACACACGTACACTCTTTTTCTCTCTCTCCCTTTTACGACCATGCGCCGGCATTCTCTTGTACGTTTCATTCAGTTTTCTCGCGCGTCGACGATTTATTGGATTCTCATTGGCCGAGCATGCCTCCGCAAGAGCGCCGTCTAATTCGAATCGTTTCCGACGCACGAATGGGCGCCAGGATTAATCGCTTTCATGAACAGGTGGATGTGGTTGCCGTCGAAGCTACCTCAAATTCGACCGCGCCCGCCTCTCTCTCTTTCTCGTTCTCTCTCAACGCGAATGTCGCGCGTCGCATCGCCTTCTCAGCTCGTTTCGACGGGATTGTCGACACGTTTATTGGTCAAGTCGCGACAGCCAGGATTGTATCGTGGGAAAAAACCAATCACCGTGATGCGCCGGAAAAACGCATCTGCAGCAAAACTGCGTGCTATACAATTGAAAAACGACAGGTGATTTGTTGCGCTCGATAGCCCGGTGGATAACTTTTTTCCGTTATGATGTAACAGACGGATAATCTTCTTTTATAGTAATACAATATCGCCAACATTCGCTATGCAACTTTTTTAGCTATTATATAAATGTAATTTCTATATTTCTCATGCATGTTCTTTTGTTATTCGACAAATTAAATAGAAGAAGAGCCATGACGGCCACAGCAAGATCTTGGTGCTGAAATAATATTCCATATTTTTACATTACATACAGTTTCCAATTTATTCGAACTGCGTTCTTTTGTTGTTTTTAATACGTTTAAGTCTCTCGATGATATCTAGATTTTTTATTTGTGTGTACGTGTGTCTATGTGAAAGAGAAATATTATATATATGTATTTAAATTAGACTTTAATATTTATCAATATTGTTTATAAACAAATATTGATATTTTGACGATTTTCTTGACATTATACAAATCGTTACAGATTATGTCTTACATTAGTCGCTATTTAAATTCTATCAAACGTTTAGCGCTACACTTAGCGAATCCCTCTCTATTATTCTCTTACCCTCAGTAAGTAACTTAGTTTATTGCAGTCCCCATTACATCATTTCCGTATGTGTTAAGGCGATGTGCCGCACAATGGATGCTTTTCTTAAGCGCCGCTACAACGTTTCATGCACAAAGGATCCTTCAACTCTTTTCCTCTCTCGAGTAGTAACTCACTAGTGTTCTTATGCAGCACCAGAAATTACAAAGGATAGCTGATGAACTTGGATACAGACTGCCATCCTCCTTCAGAGACGAAGACGCTTTCTCCTTGCGCAGCAGAAATGGTAACGCACAGACGTGCGTCATCCCTTATCTCTCCTCTTAATGACATAGAATTTAATTGGTGCAGCACTCAACACTCTCGAATTTATAGAGATCCCCGTTGGTGTCGTCATTAATATGATGCATTACCCGCTCCGTCCCGCCTCAGACTTCTCCACTTCAACTCGGCGCAACTCCACTTCATTCTACTTCATGTCGCTCCGTATATACGGGGTGTCCCTGGATTAGTGTCCTACTAGGATTACCGTCTTTAATTCTCGAATTATTTTATTGAGATAAAATCAATTTTTTAAACAAAATTTTAGGTTTAACGAAAATCATTTAGCTTTTAAAACATTTACTGTTCAAAATAGTGTTTTAATTACATTTTTGGGATAGCCAAATTCTTTATCAAATTTATTTCAAATTTAACTTTCAAGTTTAATTTTATTTAAATTTTGATAATAAAACTAAAAAGATATTAAGATTTATAATTTTAAAGTTATACAAAAATTAATATATAATCAAGTTTTTATTTAGAACGCAATTCTAAATTTGTTTAAGGAATCAGTAAAATGTGTGTAACATCACAAAGTATGATAATTTTGGAACACCAAGTGTATTCGTTAGTCTCTCTTGACCCTCGTTTACATTGAGAACACTATCTCTCCGGAAGGTTGTCTCACTACCAATCGTGTCACCCTGTTCGTTCCCTGTCAAAAGACTTATTCCTTGAGATTGGCAAACACAATTGAATATGACAATTCAATTCACGCTTGATTATTCAATAAAATGCAGCTACTAATTATTTATTATATTGTGCTATACTGATAAGAATATTTTGAAAATTATCTATGATTCTGGACAATGTGAAAAAATATATAACAAAAGTACTTGACGTAAAATTACACATTATTTTGTCTTAATAGCAAAATCTCATTTACAGTTTGTCTATAAAATAAAGAAGAACGAAAAGTCAGTCGAGATAAGTCGTAAGGAAATGAGATCGGTGTGTGAATTAAGTTTTTCGACTCTCTTGTCGTAATTCCTAAACTTTTAAATCTACGCCTCGATAAATTCTGGGAACTTTAGTAAGGATGTACTGTCGCGAGAAGGGTGCTGGAAAAAGTCGAAACTTTCGTACGCTTGGGAATTATGAGGAATTAAGAATTTGGATTTAAGAATTTAGGTGCTAACTTACGCTCAATTGAAGATTTCAAGAAAAGAACCTTTAAAATGCGATAAGCAGACTAACTCAAGAGTTTTCGCTTTATCTGCGATAATTGTATTTGATGGATAAGGTAATTGTGTTATATAAGTAATATACAGAGTGGTTGTTAAGCTTTAAAAGATTTTAAGGGATGATTCTTCTCTCTATAATCCAAAACTTCATGATCATATGTCCGAAATAGCTTTACAATTAGTTTCAAAGATACAAGGTGTTGAAGTTGAAGGAAAAATTTCGTTTTTTTTACAAAAATTTAAATAATCACTTAGATTATTTCAATCTAATGAAACTGTATACTTGTGTCGGAGAAACATGAAAATAACTCGAATGGTTTTCGATATTTTAAGAAAAAACTAAATTTTTTCTTCAACTTTGACACCCTGTATCTTTGAAACTAAGCTATTTCAGACATACGGTCATATGAAGTTTTCATCTTGAATTAGTGTGTGAGAAATTACCTCTTAAAATCTTGTAGAGTATTTAAGAACCATCCTGTATAGCATACCATCTTTATGTGAAGATGTGAAAAAAATATTTTACGCGAACTTACTTTTAGATGCTAATCTACTTACGTGCAGTTTAGAATTTAAAAAAAGTACATTTAAATTCTAATAAAATCTCTAATTCTAGAATTTTTACGTTATAATGCGTTAATAATCGTATTTGTCGAATAAAATAATTGCGTTTTATAAGCAATATATAACACTATAACTATCTCTAAATGTCTAAAAAAAGATATTTTGTGCGAACTTACTTAATATTCTCTAAATTATATTATCAATTTATATTATTTCTCATGTCAGAGTTAAATGTTTGATGAACATTTCGTATCTTCGAAATTCGTGTTTAGGATAAATAGGTCGTTTAATAGCAATTCGCTTTTGTCAGTAATACACATTAATATCGACCGTTATTTGAGCTCATTCACACTCGTAATTGCATCATTGTTTAAATCCGTTCTCTATCGATTTGGCAAAAGCCGTCCAGATATGAACCGTAGCCAGATTTGCGGTTTACCACGAAGACCGCAGTCCCATCACGATTTTTACGGTGACAATGACAACACTTCGCGGTGTTTAATTATCCTTTAAAGCAAACCGCCGCAATTTGCGAATGTACGGCCGTTATTTGACATGTAACATATATTCCTTGTATCCTATTTTACTACAAATAACAACACTTTTACGATATATGTTAATTTTTTTAGCTTATCTACAATTTCGGATTTCGACAAAAATTGTTATCGATAATCGATTTCCAAGATTTTGCGTCACATTTCGTTTTAGAATCTACCCTCTTAACGTCAGTGAACCCTTCTTGTCAGGATGAACTCACCGTTAGTATGTGAGATGAATTTATACGATGAGTGTCTATTCGACTTCCTTGTCCTTTCCTATTCTCTGACTCTCTCTCTCTCTCTCTCTCTCTCTCTCTCTCTCTCTCTCTCTCTCTTCTCTTTCCTCCCTTCTGCTTCTGCTCCTTGGTAACTTGAAGGATCGACCTGTCTTCCGGAATTTCTCCTTCACCCCGACAGCAATGCTTGTTTGTCTGCTTGTCACGAGAAATGGACAGACCATGTCGGTAGCTACTCGACGCGACTATGGAATTCGTACTGATGCTTAATTTTAGACGATGGAGCGGCTTTACACAGTGGACTCTCTCTCTCTCTCTCTCCTAGTGCATTTGGTCGCGCCCGAAAGCGGCCGCAAGCTTTACAAAATGTAGATGCGTGCGAGTCACGTGCGATGGATGTTGCTTTATGACATACATTATTCTGCGAGGAATGAATTAAACAGCGTAGTACAAGACACTTTCTACTCCCCAAACGAGTCGCTCGGCAAATTGTCTCGACTTTCTAAATGCGCTGAATATCTTGTAAATTGTTGTAACACGTTATGACAGGTGAAATTTAATTCGGTTATATTTTAGCTTCGTATATATCGATCCAAAATTTAATTCGGTTATATTTTAGCTTCGTATATATGCAACGAATGATATACATATGTCTTTTACAAGAAAAAACGCGAAATTCTATTGTACTTGTAAGAATACTAATTTATTAGTCATTGTATGAGTCTGTGAGCGTTAATAGAATATTAATATAACATCGTAAAAATATGCACTAGAACCAATATTTGAACGAGACATGTTCATCCAATAAATGCTACATGGTCACTGGCGACAAAAGAAAGTAAAACCTTTTATAAAGACGTATGGAAACCGCGAGAAACGGTCTGCCAGCGTGATATAGGAACTGTTTCGTAGATAGAATCCGAAAGAAAGTTTCCAAACGCGTTTAAATGAGTCTCGAATGTGAACGGCACCCTTTTCGGCGAAAAGTTACGCGTGCTCTAGAGCCAACGTGTGCACGCTCGGTTGGATATCAGATCGAAAGTTCGTGTCTCTCCTATTTTCCGCGAGAATTTTCGGCGTAGCGCCCGCCCGCGAAATCCTAGGAGATTTCGAAGGCGGGGTTACGGAGCTTGGGCTACCTCGAGCGGAAAATTCGACACGGTTGCTCGATCAAGCGAGTCGGCCGTAGACGATTAGGGGAAGCTCCCAGAGGCGAACTCTAAGGGCAATCAAGCTCTCCGCGATATGCCCTCTATTATGCGTTCCAATCCGCGTCGCGGCCCGTTTAAACAGGATTTTCCTGAAAATGATCCTTGGAAATGCCCGGCATTAACGCCGGATTTATAGGTCAATGAGCGCTGAATGCGGAAGTGATATTCTAACGCGAAGACGCTATTAGATCGCTGTAAAATTTAATTATGATGAATTACCACTTGACTGAATCCTGATTGACTAGACTGCAGTCACAAGTTAACAAATCTGTCTTTACACGTAAATTGGTGAAGGCGATAGCTTTGCTACAATTAATCAATATGTTTTAATATTTTGTCTTGTAAATATTTTGTCATCTAATGAGCCTTGACTGAAACATTTCGTTAACGTTTCTTTTTTCCTGCCATTTTTTGAAGTTTCTTCTTTTTTACGAGTTTTGGTGTAAGTGCACGAAGGCATTCGGTTTTGTTATGTCGGAACATAAATTAAGTTTGCACATGACGTAATCTTCTTTCAGCATAAAACTTTGCGAAAGATCTGCACTTTGCTTGCCTTCCGTTTCCAATCTTTCTTGAGACATTTCTATTTTTATTAAGAAAAACCGCGTTTCTCGCTGTCCAACGATAACAACACACAGATTAACATTCTTTTTAGTTTCTCGGGACTTGATGACACAGTTGAAGAAAGTACGGACATAACTTCGCGCGAAAAGTTTCCTCGCGACGATCGCGCTGTCTCCGATGCAGCGCAAAGAGAACAAATTATCCCGCGGACGCACGTTGACAGGTCTGCAGCCAGGAACTCTCCGGGAGATAACGGAGCGAGAATCAACGAAGTAAGAAATGACCGTGCCAAGTCGCTCGACTCGACATTGCGGTCGAGAGAATTAGGCGAGTTTATTACTACGAACTTGCCGCGAGATAGTGAGAGCGGGTTTCGTTATCGCGGATTTGTGCAACGAGGTGACACACGTTTCTCCCAGTTTCATCCATTCCTTCTCATTCACTGTTTCATTTTCATCCGGTTCACCATAGAATATTGCCAATTTTTAAGAATATGATCTTTCCTGACGATATATAATGTACAATAAATATACAATAGATTGTGATAATGCAATACTTGTCTTTGCTTAGATTTTTACATTATTGCCTTTTTATTAATGTACACAACTTTCATATAAATTTATATTGTTAATAAGTTAACAAACTATGACTTAACTAAAACGGACATTCTATTATTATGTCACGATATGGTTCGCGAAGTTGGATCACTTTCCCTTAATGTCTCTTTAACAGTGAAAGAAGGAAAATGATCACAGCGATGCTAAGAATGCGAAGAAGGGCGTACAACGGAATGGAAGAGATAGATAGATAGATAGAGAGTAACAGCCACGTATAACATTACGAGCAGGAGTCGTAAAACTATTCAAGACTCATTGTCGTCGCGGCGACGCGACATCTCCGAACTCCGAAGCTACTCTTGTTCATGACCGACGGAAACACTTACACGCGCAATTCGCGGGTTCTTCATTGAGGACGATGGTGACTCGCGGAAATCGGTCGAGCACAGTCATGAGACGGACTTTCGCATCACAATGGGCGAATCCGGATGAAAGGAAAAGCGATGCGCATGTATCGGAAACTTTTACATCGTCCTGTCAATTTGTGTCTCTACATATTAAAACATGGAAACTTGGTTTTATTGAGTTCATTTGTTATAATTGAATTTATAGATTATTATATTTTGCGAAATATAATAATCTTGTTCTGACTGCTCCAATATTCAAGTAATATTCAAATTGTTCTCTTCGAAACTTTAGAATTCCGACGAATCTCTTATGAATTAAATGGATATCAAATATGCTATAATCAAATTTGTTTTTCATGTACCTACATTATGTATAATTACTTTTTAATATATGATAATGAGCGGTTATTAATTCTACTTATAATTTCGCAGAGGACATTTTAATATTTCTGAGATTTTAATAGACTACAAAATTAAATAATAGAATTCACGCGATTCGCGATTCAAGAAAACGAGATTAAATCTTCTCATAGCTAACGAATGGAACGATTATATATATACGTTTCAAAATGAAATTATATTGATAATTACTTCCTATATTTTCTGTGATAATGATACAAATTGAATATAATGTATAAAAATGCTATGTGTGAAAAGTAAATTTTTAAAATTTTGTTATTAATATTAACAATTCATATTACATTGATTAATGATTTGTATAATTTTGTATTTCAGGTAAGTAAAGACGTCTTCAATTCTCGTGGAAATACCTAGCGCTGAGTAAATCGAGATTGTCGGAGACTTTAATCATCACTCACGAACATACGGGCAGAAAGCGAAGCCTCGGGGGCCAAACTACGCACACTCAAACTGGAAATTTGACGACTGCTTAAAGCAATAAGGAGGTAACGATCGTTACATCGAAAGTTTAAGCTGAACGGTTGCGACGATACGCATCACGGTAGAAGCGCACAATTTCATTTAATTCGTCGCAATCAAACTCACGCGTGGCTGTTTAATATGCGGAACAATTCTTTTTTATATTCATAATGGATTCTCCCGGAACTTCATTCCCACGACACGTCATTAGAAACGAAATTGTGCCAAGTACAAATATCTTTCAGCTCTCCCGAGAGCGGAGCGTCGCGCGTTAATTGGCAAGGTCCGACATCGGGGATGAATGTGCGCCACCCTCGCGTACCTCCTCGAGGCTGGGGTCAGTGCCGAGGGGTTCGGTGGATGATGATCGAGAGATAGACAAACTGTACTGGACAGCGCACGTTCGTGTGACCCTCGATGCATTCGCACGCGTATGCGTCGGACACATATTTCCCATGTGGCTCGAGTACATTCCCTTAGTTATGTTTGCTGTCGACATGTCGCAGAATTTTTCGTGCGCGAAATTTTAAGGCGAGCTTCGAATCGCAAAGCCGGATGACATGGTTACCACTGCATGCGTTAGATTAACGTGACGATGTATAGTAGAAATGTGTAATATAGATGCAACGTACATCTTTTTCGTAATTAAAATAGTACAGAAAAGCAGAGAAATCTGTGGGTAATTTTTTGAATTTTTTTAGTTTCTGGACTTAATGATAAAATAAAACATAATAATTCGCACATTAAAAGAAATATTATTTGAATATTATTGAATGCTTTTACAATAAATTTGTATAGTGCTTTGAAGATGTGTTTTGCATCGCGATTGAGCCATTGACGATCGTGCTTTCGGCTGCAACTAAATACATTGTCGCGGCAAACGCAAACGATAAGAATACCGCATTTTAAACGCAGCGCTCCGGAGCGACTCGATATGATCCATACAGAACTCTAAACTTGCCAGAGCCATCAACCCCGACTGACGATCGCGCAAACATTTGCGCCCGAAACTTTCGTTCCTGGCAGTAACCTGGAAAATTCTGAGGCGATAGCACCCAAGTCTCGGGCGCGGGCTGATGATAATTACGACGGAGATTAGCTCTCGCGGTAATGAATATTCCAGCAGATTGGCACCGCGAGACTGGAGAGACCGCCGTGCTCCCGCAGGCGGCGTAATTCGTGATCGATAATAATTATGCCAGGCCGTCGCCTCGCGTCACTTCGTGCAACGCCTATCTGCACATGGCAATGCTTTCTCTCTCGCTCACTCTCTCATCTCTCTTTCTCTCTCTTCCTCGCTAGTTCCGACCGTTATTTCGAAGCCGGGTATACATACCTGTCGGCGTGTAACGATTCGAGGGGAAGGGGGTCGGCCGGAAAAGCGAATTTCCACTGCGCGTCCCCGTTTTGCCCTCCCTCTCTCCCCGGTATAAAGTGGGTTAACTTTGCGCGCACGGCCCAATCTCGTCATCGGGGGTTGCACGAGTAAAAGTAATTGGAACATCGGAAACGCGCTGCCGTTTCGTTTTCACGATTTCTGTCCGTCCCCTTCTGCCTCTTCTACTAGTTCTCTACGTGCACGCTGGCTAATTTTCCCTCGCCATTCCTTTTTGTATCTTCTTTTTCCTCTCTCTCTCTCTATCTATCTCTCTCTCGAGCTGTTTTTTGTGCTTGGATCAACGCAATTCGTTAAACACGGTTACTGTAATTAAAATGGAGTTGGAAAATATGTCAAAGAATCGAAACAATATAATAAAGACATATCTGATTAAAAATGTGACGCTTAATAGGGTTTTTTATTGATATTTGCACAATTATGTTTAGCTTTTTAATTCAAAACTTTATATTTTACAAGACCTCACTAACAGTTTTACTCTGTTTTAGTCTTTACGAATTTCTTTATGAATTCATCTCTTGAATTCATCTCTTGAATTAATGAACTATGTGAACTAGAAAACAGTTTTAACGATTTGAGACATAAATTCGATAATACTGCAATAGAATTGTATGACCTAATTATCGGTTAATATCTCGGGCGCATTCAATTTTTTAATATAGATTTTTAAACTGTTATCAGTGCTATTTTGTAAGCACTAAAAATAAATTTTATGTAATTTATAGAGATAGTTATTGCTTCCAAATTATGATACTTCATCTTATTAGCTATTCTGAAGCATATCATTCTAATAAATTATCTATGTATATCGATAAGATGACTTTTTTACATCTTACTGATATATTGTACATTGATGTATGATAGATGTAAACTTAATTTTTTAATACATGGCACAATATTATTTCTATTGTATCAAGAAAATTGTGATAAGTGAACTGTATATAAATATTTTAGATTAAACGTTTTATTTCACACACAAATAATTAATGCATAACTAAAATTGGATAAAATTCCCAAACGTAACAGTGAAAATAAACGAAAATACGATTTAAAAATTCACTCAAAGTTTGATGAAGAATATTGACCGTGTAGTTTTAGTATTCAATTTTTTAGCGATATTTGTGTGCCACCAAAATTTGAAGTTTTTGCCGACAAAGGTAACTTTATCTTCAAAAATTTTCATTTATACTTTGCCTTTTAGTTGTACCCCCAATCATTTTCCGCATTATCGATGTTGCAACCACAAGCCTTTAGTGCTTTATAACCCCGTTACAACCGTATTTTAGGATGCAAAGTAGAATAATGTCGATTTAACTTTTCACTTAACGAAGTATTAATGTATAATAACGATGAGGCGAAAATGGAAATAAAACGTTTTAATAATATACAAGATCTGAGAAGCATGATTCTTTGATAGAAGTATTGAAATATTTACGAAGAAATTATTACTTGATCGCTATCACTGTTCAGTCTTGTTAGACGTAAGATGTACGAGGTGTAATTATTCATAAATCATGTGCACGAAGATAATATGTTAGCAGACATCTAATAAAAAAGAAAAATAATACGGTTACGTAATTATATCTTATGTCACGTCAATATAGGTCTGCTCGAGTTAATCGTGTCGTACACTGCAAAGAGTAAAAATAGCCTAATTGAAACAAATGTAGTGTGTCCAAGTTTTGAAGCACTTTATCCACCGTATTTGCGTGTAAATACCGGCGCGCATTAATCTCGACGGGGCTCGGGAGTTCCACGCTCGCTCGCATAAAGTCAATATCAAACCGTGTTTTCGGCGCAGTGGAATAAGAGTCGAGCACGGGAATATAATCTCGTTGGCCGATTCCCATCCGGCGCAGCGCTGACAAATGACTCCTCGGCTTGATTACTGTTGGGATTTTAACGCGAGCTTAATTAGACGGTGTAGCTCCCCATGACTGATCGACCGAGCCACGAAATGATCCTCCTCTCTCCCTTTACGCTGGTGTCGATGTATCAACATTAGTTCGTAACGAGCGAGCACCTCTTGGAAGGATCACCCAAGGAGCGGTTCCTCTTTGCCGATTTAAATCACCGGCTATCGCAAGCGCGTGCTAATTAGAGGTATGCCGTTACTCTTCGCCAGCGGATCTCATCCTTTAACTTTACCTTCCGTCTGCCCGTGTACGCCGGTGCTAATATTTTTGTACGTGGTTGAAAGTAAATTTACCGAACAGTCAGCTGTATGAACCTTTCAAAATTTTATAATACACTTATATATATAATTATATTTTTAACTTAAAATATACATTTTACAAATATAATAATTCACATTCAGACATTGTGATAATACACGATTAAATTTTTGAAAAGAGAACTTTAATTTCCTGCAGTGATTTTCGTTGATAATCGTTCCGATCACGATCGCTGTTTGCAGCATGTATCGCGCTGTTTACGTAATAAATAAAAATTCTGTGCGAAACGCATCTGCAAGCGTACTAAATTCTCGTTCATTTGAACACCGATTATCCGAAACGATGATCATACGAGGCGGCAATTAATATATGCGCGAATTAATCGCGGTATTTAGCAAGGTATCTCTGCAGTTGTAAATAAATAACACGAAAATTGTATTCCCGCATTAAATGGATAACCGACGAAATTACAACCTTTCCAAAACTGCGCCGCGACGAAAATTAGGCGATGAAACGGGACGATTGAAGTTCATCGTTAATTAACAATTAACGGCGCGCAGCCTCTAATAATCTTACAGTGACTTCGGAAGTAAATTCCTATTAATTATCATGAAGTAATTTAAAGTTTAATTAGACATTTAAAGAACTTTTAAAATTATTATCGACGCGTTCTTTGGCTGGTTAGGAACGGTTCTAAAGTTTCGTTTGGAAATTAGCAGTTACTATTATCGAATTTCCATAAGGCTTCTGCGATTCGCCGTGCCGAATTTTCATTACGTCAGGATCCGTCGCGTGAAAATCTGCGAACGCTCGCTCGCGATGTGCGCCTATGTGTGTATGTGTAACAGGTGTTCCGACACGTATTATATATTTAGATTTAATTCGACAAATTGTACATTCAGATTTGAGGAGGCCTTGCACGAGCTCGATAGTCCCTGCCTCCCTCTCACTCGACGCGCACCCGCGAGTTAATTACGATCCTTGAAATTAATCAAGGGAGCCGCGTTATAAAAGAGATACTTCACCCCCGACTGTAATACGACCTTTCCTCTACGGCCGGTTATTTGTTCTTGTCTCGCAAGAGCGCTCCCCGGATAGATACGTTCGGCCAAACAAGAATCTTCATTATTCTCTCGAAAGTTTTTAAACAAGTTTCATTTACCCGTAAGAAAGTTAATTTGCGCTGCGCCAGTGGCACGAATGATTTAATTACTTAATAAACTGTGGCGCTTTACGAGTCCGGAGTATCGCGGAGTACCGCGGAGTATCGCGGAGAAGAGACGAGAAAGAAAGCGACAGGCGACAAGTTTTTCCTTTTGTCGCAAGTTTACGCGCGGATTTGAATTGTAGCGTGGTAACAGACAGACTGAAGGTAGATCGAAAATTCTGGGCACAGGAGCGCGGCGCGTTTTCCGCGTTGCTCTGAACGAAACTGCTCTTCCATCTTAATCGGAATTGTTGCGGGGACGAGTTTGATGAAACATTAATCGCGAAAGCGTCGCGAGCACGGGCAGGAAAGCGATTCAGTTTGAAGCGACTCGTGGACTTCTTAAACGCATGCAAAAGGAAAGAACGAAAAGATTAAAAAGGGCGAAAAGAGCGAACTGCCTTTTTTTCAGACCGTCGCGCGTCACATCGATCGCGCGGGGGACGCATCAGCCGGAAAGTTAACCGAAAGTTCTCGCCTCGCGTGGAACGGGACTCTCTGGAGTGGGAAGAACGAGTCGTTAATTTCGTCATTCGTTGCGTCCCGCGGGCTCCCCGTCGTTGTTCCTCAAGGTTTACAGGCCCTAACTTTTCGTCCTTAACTCGTTAATTAAGGACGAAAG
>QKQZ01053384.1:0-31224 GCA_003595255.1 Solenopsis fugax
AGGCGGTAGCCGCGCAATTTCGCAAAGCACCGTAACCGTAATTACTGTTATTGCAGGATATTTAATACACAAGGGGGGCGCGTTTTTACCCGCGATCCACCCCTCCGGACCGACCTCGCGGCCGCGAGAAGCCGAGTAGTAACACGAGCCACGAGATATAAGCGCTCTCGCGTAGCCGCCGCCGGCTATGAAGGACGAAACATGCCCGGGGTGTGCTTTCGCCTTTATAAATAATAAATTCGCGCAGGAAACGGGCGAAAAAGTTGACGAGAGAGAGAGAGAGAGAGAGAGGGGGAAGGAGAAGAGCAAGGAGAGAGGCAAAGAGATGAAATTGAGCGAGGGGGAAGGGGAGATAATAAAAATGTGCGATCAAGAAGGGCACGACGGTCGATATACATCCACCGGTAACTTTACCATAAACAACATTCCTCACGCTACGCGAGAAGCGTATGTATTTCGACAACTTTACAGAAAAATCATAGGAAAAATGGAATTCTACTTAAATGCATTCCTCGTGCACGCAAGACGGCAGTGATCATTTTCCTTAACGGACTCTGAAGCGAGCGCGTTGCAATTCGTTCGTCGGTCCCTCTGTCACCGATTAATGTTTACGGCGGACGGCGGCGAAACGCGGAAAAACTGATCAGTGCTGTACTCTGACGCCACAGCGGCGAAACACTTACTAAATGCACGACACCACGCTCGACAGGTACATTAAAATATTTAATCCCCGACGCACGAGCACGACGGACGTTCCTGCGTCCGAAAAAACCCAGATGTGACATTCACGCGCGAGTAAATAAACAATTAATCATACGCAAGATAAATTCGTACTCACCGGTCACGCTGCATAGCCGCTCTGCCGTCCCTCTCCCACGCCGTCTGGTCGTGCTGAATCCTCCCCTGCATCCCTCCAAAGCTTCGAAAAGGAGCACCATTTATCCGTAATCCAAAAATCGGCACAACACATGCGATCACAGTCGCCAGTCGCGCACGCGAATCGAAATAACAATACGCCGGTCATTCGGCACTTCGATACTGCCGATACTCGCTCGCCGGTATCGGTATGGAATGCAGCGGGGCGATCGCGGTTACGTACGCGAATCGCGACTGGCTGTGATTTCACTTCACACCCTGGCACTTGACTTGTCATCTACGAGCACTCGATATTCATTCGAACGCGCAACTCGCGAGTTTCGACAAGTAGAAGACGCGGAAAGGCAGTTACGAGTCATCACGGTTGTTGTGGTCGTCAAGTTCAAGCGGCGTGAAACTGTTCTGGCGGCCGTGCACGGGCATCCGTGATACCGCGATAGATTCGGGCGATTTGGAGAATTCTCGAAATTTCGATCGGCACGAAAACGGAGTACCTCGACAGAATCATCGAATCGACACGATGTCGCGATACTCGTACGTGCGGCACTTCACTCAATATTCCCGGATACCATCAAGTCCCAGCAAACACATAATATTGCAGCAACATTGCTGCAATGTTGCTGCAATATTCTGTGTTTGCTGGGGTCGCTCTGCCATCCTCTCCCGGCACCGCCGCCGTCCAGTCGTACTCCAAAGTCACAGAAAGGAGCATCACTCATCCGCGATCCAAAAATCAGCACGGCACATGCGACCACAGTCGTCAGTCGTCAGTCGTGCACGCGAATCAAAACAATAATACGACGGTCGTTCGGTACTTCGACACTGCCGACACTCGCTCCTCGTTTGCCGGTACCGGTACGGAATGCAGCGAGGTAATCGCGATCACACACGCAAATCGCGACTGACCGTGTGACTTCACTTCATCTTCCTGGCACTCCACTCGTCATCTATGAGCACTCGATATTCATTTGAATACGTAACTCGTGAGTTTCGACGAGTAGAAGACGCGGAAATGTCGGTTACGAATCGTCGCGATCGGCAGCCGGCGTGAAACTGTTATGGCGGCGCACGCGCATCCACGATATCGTTGATTCGGAAATTTCTATCGGCACGAAAACGACGTCCCTCGATGGGATCGCCGAACTAACACAATGTCGCGATCGTGCGGCACTCTGCACGACGTATGGACGCGAAAATCGCGTTCGGCGACGACGAAAAATCGGAAAATCGCGAGGAGCGCGACGCGACCGCACGAATCGTCGGTCCCGGCACGGCGCGAAACTGGCGCGAAACTGTCGTGGCGCTGCACATGCCCGCGAAATTCAAATAACATCCCGTGCTCGATTAAACCTTATCCCCGCTATTGTTGCCAGACGTTTTATCACAAACGAATTTCGAATACATTGTGCCTTTAACGAGTGTTTAAAATTTCGTTCGGTCTCGCGAGCGATCATCGAGAAATAAAAATGGCAGAAGTAATCGATCTTGCCGACTTGCGATATGTTACTCTTTCGGTAATACGAATTTCTACATGTACCTTATTGTCTACATGTCGATATTAGGTAACTATTTTAAGTGATAAGAAGTCTTGTGACATGATAGTTGCATTGTATACAACCACAATTAGAAATGTAATCCTCGTTTCATGAACGGACTGCAGGACAATCTAAACATTTGTAAGAATAGAATCGCATCGGAAATTTTTCCGAAGTCGGATCGACCTAGCTTTAATATCGCCAGCGAGTGTTTACATTCCCGATTCGTCGTTGACACATATATTATCGGAATAGTACATCGGAGCACATCGGAGCACCAGGTGAGATTGTTGCAAACAAGTGGATAACGTTACACTTGTTGGACATAATGAGTTTTATGTCGACCACGTTAAAGTAATGTCTGGATCTTTAAGCTTCTTTATTACGTTTATTCCTTCTTAAAAGAAATATTGTCAATAAATTACTTCGGATTAGCCTATTAGAAATATCTGTCATATTTTAATTTATTTGCTATAAAATTATTTGCCAAGAAGATAAAATTAGATATTTTCATCAAGAACTTGATTGTAGTAATGGGTAATGCGAGTAGCAATCAGCCTGTTGGCCATCACCATGGCACTACAGTAAGCAGAGAGCACCGCCATAGTAAAGATCATCCTCCACCCTCTCCGGGAAAAGAAGGTCAAGCGTTCATTTTCGATAAAAAGCCGAGTCAAAAACTTGTATTTCAATCCTCCCATGAAGAAGAAGAACCTTACTTTACAAAGGTAATAGCAAGAGATATCGAAATGACATTTGAGTACATGCGAAAATATTACAATTATAATTTTATATGAATATAAATAGAGCGGCCAGCATGACGGGGACGACTTTGGATCACAGAGACCGAGGTCTAACACAGTATCTGAGGGAACAAAAGTTGCAGACAGCAAGGTGCTACCAACTGTTTTCAAGTGGGAAGGAGGTGGAAAGCAGGTGTACATTAGCGGAACATTTACCGGATGGAAGACGTTACCGATGGTAAAGAGCCATGGAGATTTTGTCACTATAATTGATTTGCCAGAAGGAGAACATCAGTATAAATTTTTTGTCGACGGTGAATGGAGGCATGATCCTGGACTGGTAAGTGTTACATTTCTGAATTTAATAACTCTGTATATTATTTACACTGCTTCTGTACTCCCTATGTTATGTATCACAGACTATAATACAGAGATTGTTGGTTTGATGTTACAGAAAATTGTGGACAATGGTATGGGTTCCAAGAATAATTTAGTTTCTGTAAGGAAGTCTGACTTTGAGGTATTTCAAGCTCTCGCAAAAGATAGCGAGGGTGTCACTAGTAGTACGCAAACAGAGTATGGACAAGAAATACCACCACACAAACCTTGGGAGAAAATAACTGGCCCACCTATCCTGCCACCGCATCTGCTGCAAGTTATCCTTAACAAGGACACACCGTTATCCGTAAGTTGAATAAGAAAGAGAATATATATTTCGATGAAAATTCAATGAGCTTTTTCCGTCATCATGTACTATTTTTTTCAGTGCGAACCTACTCTTCTACCTGAACCAAATCACGTTATGTTGAACCATCTTTATGCCCTGAGCATCAAGGACAGTGTAATGGTCCTGTCAGCCACACATCGTTATCGCAAAAAATATGTCACAACTTTGCTTTACAAACCGATTTAAATATTAAGCCATTCCCGTGTTTGTTGGTGCTGTACATTTTTTAACTATCGCGGAATAATACAGGTGCCCGAATGATGCGACATTGGTGCACAAAGTTTTTACGAGCTTCTTTGAGGCAAGGTAGAAGATTATAATATTCAAAAAGATTGGTTCGTTGCTACATTTATTATATATCAGTCAAGTGTATAATAATGTAATTACTATTTATTAAAGCCAGATATTTTATATTTGCTGTTCTTGCTTCTGTCAGTAAACGGAATTCAAGATAACGGGAATTATTTCGAGATATACATTTTGAAAAGATATACTGTATCATTTTTACGTAGACAAACTATTGTTGGTTACTTCTGGTATGTACGCGTAAGGTGGGTCCGATCTCGTTCTAAGAAAGAATAGACCCTCGGCAGTTTGATCAACGTGCTCTCCCATGAGCACTATCTGCGAATTGGCGCAGTTTCCATTCATGTATGAATTCCAGCTGTCACATTTCGTAGCCGGCAGCCCCGTTTTTGAATTTATACTTTCCGTGAAGTATACGTACGACCGTCCATGACTACAAGCCTCTAGAATAAATGAAAAGAATAAAACGTTATTGTTTTCCATGCAAGAATTTGCGCCAATGACGAAGATACTTTACCCATTATCTCAGGGACACAACAACATCCGGGCTGAATCGCCGTACCAGCATTCGGATAAAAGTCTGTTTTTCCAAGCGGTTGAAGAAAACCTAATACACCCCCGCAGGAATGTATGACGTCGACAAATACCGCGTCCGTGGGATCTAATCGAGTTTTCTCGGAGGCGAGCATGTGAAATCCCGGCAACGCTGGATCTAAACCTGTCACTCTGCTCAATTTCCCGGAAGTCATCGCACCGCCCGCATTCCCAGCCACGTGTGCCCCAAGGGAATGACCTTATAGTTTAACGACAATGAAATTGCGATTACAAATAGTAATACTGTTGTATTATAAACAAGGTAATGCACCAATAAAATGAACGTCTTCCATCTTCAGTCCAGTCTCTCTCACTAAGAAGTTTATAAAGTTTGCGGCGTCAGTCCCAACTCTTAGGGTATTATGCATCGGTCCCAAATAAAATGTACTCGCGGCCAAGGGTTCCCAATCCACAAGAATGACATTGTAGTCACCGTGAGTGAGAAAAGCTGCTTGAAAGAAAAATTATTCGCGATTTCGCCTCACAAATGTATGGAATTCTAACTCGCAAATTAATTAAAAAAAATAATAATAATGAATAAGCGATCGCACCTTCCTTCATATTCAAAAGCCCGGTACTCATAGCGCTTGATTTCCATCCGTGCGTTATAAATTTCGTTTTTCGTGAGGACTTGAAGTCGGAGCTAGCGAGATTCGTGGTGTCATTTAGAGTTACCCGTATGCCTTCTTCCGGATGAGATCTTAAAAATATTAATAGTTAGTTCGAGTGAATAGCGGAAAAATATTTCGGGGTGATATCGCCAGGTAATATGCATATTAGGATTTGCTATTGGATACCGAGTGTAAATTATGTAGGCTATTTCCGAATCGTCTAATATGCCTTTCCTTTCGTTGTCCCTTAACACTGCTACTTGGGGCTGCCCGTTACCGTCTGGCATGAATATCCAATCCTCTCCGTAACCATCGTATCTTTGACGTAAACCGCTTTCCCATTGTTGCGAGTACGTAGAATACCACAATGTGACAAGAACAAAGATTTGTTTCGACATTAAATTCTGTAACATCTTGTTGATATTTAATATCGGTACGAGCAAGGAAAATCAATCGCGACTCGTGCGGACCTCACATTAAAATTACGAACAACGGTCGCAGCAGTTAAATCACTGGTGCCGCAGGGTGGAGACTCCTTTTTAAATCCTGGCGGTATCACGATAAGACGCTGGTACCCTTTCGCTTGGCCTAGTTTCTCTTGTTTTATCTCGCATGTTGTATCGCGAGCGCGGAAGTACTGTCAAGCGGGGGATTATAATTACATTCAGAAGGGTGCAGGTTTGTACCGAACAGAATAATGTGTGACCTCTCTCTCTCGTGCGCGCATATCGCGCACGACCACCTAAATCAGCTTTCAAACCGACTAATTAACCGATAATTTTACAAGCGTTGTAAAGCAACACGGTATCATGGATTATTTGCATTAACTTCACTGATATGCGTGTTTTAAGCAATGTAAATCACACTGAACAGATGATTGCTATTCGATACAATTCGCATTAATTAAAACAAAAATAATGAACACAAAAAAATTAGAAATAAAATGTAGTACGAACGTATAATATATTATCATACAAATTATAACTGATTTAATATTAATTTTCGGTAACATCATTTTAAGACTCGTACAAAATGCACTTTCACAGATTACATCTAAGAATACAGTACAATCTTTATGTTTGAATTTATTGCTATAGCATTCGTTATACTGTTTTTGTTCTGTGAATGTCGGAACGCAAGAAAAAACAAGAAAGACAACACATAACTCACGCATATCGTCTTTCAAATTGTCAATCATACGTAAGTATTAAAAACACACTAGAGAATTCGTTATACCAAGATTTAGATCTCTTAGATCTCTGTCCCTTTTCACTGTTTTCTAAAACAAAAAGAAAATTAAGAATATATCAACTTATCGAAAGGCGGTATTCTCACGAAGGAAAGAAAAAATACTCACTTTCTTCGTTTATCTCATCAAAGGTACTTTTTCCAAATTCGCCATTACCAAAGCAGCCTGCTAAAGGTACTTTAGGGAATAATTTTTTGAATATTGTTGACTCTACATGATTTTCATTATACAGGTTACTTCCGCGAGCATTGCACACAAACATAAATCCTATGGAATGTTTCTTTAATTTTACTTCATTCTTAAATAACTTCAATCTCTCTTCGGCTTGTTCTTTTGTCTTGCATTTCTTATCCAAAATCGTAGACCATGTCTGTATAGAACCAGTGATCAGGACAGCGACACAATGTGGTTCATCCATTCTATGAAGCATAGAGTCCTTTGATTTTTTGTAACAATTATCAGGATGTTTTGCGTGAATATCTTGCAACACACCACCCCATACAGAAGTTACTTCATTTTTTTTACTGAACAAAAAAAAGAAACAAATGTGTAGTATGTTTTAGAAATTATACAATAGTTAGATATATTGCTTATTTGCTAGAACAATGACATAACTCAAGAAAACAAGATTTTCGAAAAAATGAGCATGAATGTTTTAATTCTCATAATAAAAATGAATCCTTAAAATGAACAGCTCTTTTTGATTTATGCAAAATGTCTTTTCTCATTTTTCTTTTCAATTTTAGAAGCTTAATTACATAATTCTATCAGTAATAAAAACTAATAAAGAATTACATAATTCTATCAGTAACAAAGATCTGTTCTTTTTTCTGCACACAACTCAAAAATATCAATTTTTGAATTGTGTCAATGTTCTAGCAAATGGATCTGATATTTGAATAACTTGGATACTTTTTTAATTAAATATAAATTAAATATAAACATACCTTTTTTGTATAACTGAGGACCAACGTGTTGCTATGGTATGACCTGTATAATTACAAAATAACATACAACAAGTAGATATCTCCTGATTTGGAGATATTTCATGATTATCAATTGTGCTAATTATCTCTTTATATTTAGTCGTTGTCCGTATAATATGATGTTCGCATTCTGTCAGTTTAAACAATTTTACTCTCACATTTGGAATTTGTGGTAAGAATGCACATGCCATACTAGAAAGTGGATGATATTCCATCTCTTTATTATCCATAATGATACCTTTAGGATATAACATTACAGCCTCACAATGTTCTGGTAGTAAAGCCTCAATACGTTCTTAAAAAAAAAGAAATAAACAATTGATTTCAACAATCTTATATATTATTTTATCAAAATAATATATACCATTTTATACAAAAAAAATGTAATTTAAAAATTAACATTAAAATAGTATTAAAAATATTCCAAAAGTAAATTGTCTTAAATTAAAATAAAACATTTACTGTTGATAAATCTTTTTATTCATCCCATTTTAATTTACCCATTTATAATATATATTTATTACTTACTACATATTTTTATATACCAATAAGTTAATTAGAATTTTTTATAAAATTTGTCTGTTATTTATTATCAACGAAAATATAAAAGAAATATAAAGTGTTTACCTTCTATATTGGCTGGTAAATTATGAGGAATAAAAACAAGCCCATAGACGGTTTAATTCTTACATTGTTGATATGATGTAAAATATCTTCAGTTTTATAAGCTTGCAAAAAGCAACAAGGACCTCTTGTCCATTTCTCTTTATTTGCGGCTTCTAACCAGGATCTGAAAAGAACAATTTCATTCATAGTTAAATTTATGTTGTGTTCAATTTATAATACTATATATTTTTTATTTGTAGCATGTTAATATTAAATATTACCATTGATAGTTTTGTTATTATGATTAAACTTTTAAAGTGAGATAAAATGCCACATAAAAGAGATTATTTATAAGAGAAATCGTGTTTGTATTCATTCGTTATATATTATATATACCTGTATTCAAAAACTATAACTAATTTGCTTACATCAAATAAATGTATTAATAGAATTAAATCCATCGTGGATCATTAATAAACACGTACCTGCAAACTATCGCGGCGCTCGCCAAGTCTTTGGCAGATAAATATTGAAAGATAATTCTCAGAATGTCATAGGTTAGATAGGAACTCGGATCTAATGTGTTTCCATCGCTTTGCGTTACGCTAGCGCTTCCGGCTACTTCAGGTTTCTTCTTTCGAGCTTGTTTTCGCACTGGTTCTTCCATCAGTCTTTTTTTAATCGATTTGAATCAGCTGCTTGTCAAATTTCACAGTATCATAACACGATACAACACGCGAAAGTAGAGAAAGTGCAATGCACTTATGCACGCCGAAAACCGTAAACAGAAATTCACACATGTGTGTATAAATGTGCGCATGCGCGCGCATGTTGTATGTGCATATGATGTGTATATTTATCGCTCATTTATTACACGACTAAAAAAATAGTTTTTTTTATTTTTTTTATTTGAATATTTTAAATTATTAAAATTTTTTATTTTTATTTTAATGCAACATTGAGATGGCATTTTATAGTTCGATATTAATGTTTGATGTACACATATCACAGATATTATGCATACTCAGATTCTAATATCTAGGAAACAAATGCAATACAATGTGATACATAAAGAATATGTTGACATCGGTTTTATCATCCCGATAAAGGTATTACTTATACAAGTCCCTAGTCCCCACTAGCAGTACATTTTGTAGCTTTATCAGTTTTTTTTTTTTAAATTGAAGTATCATATACATATAAAAGTTTATTGAGATATAGCAAAAGAAATTTATGGATCTTACAGGATAATCTTTAATATAGATATATTATATCGCTTTCTCCAAAATAACTTCAATTACATGTATCTGAATAAAAAATTAAATTATATGTTCGGCATCGTTATAATACCTGGCTGAATGTATGATATTGACATTGACACGTGTGCTATTACTATCTGAGAGCCTTTCGCATCTTGTTGTAAGCGATTTAATTCAACAGGTTGAAGGATCGAATCTTCTTTTCTGCAATTTAATTGGGAATTATTAAATGCTGACATGCACAGAAATATATTTTTCTTATTAAAAAATAATACCTTATCACTACTAGACTGTACAATGGTTGACCAGGATTTGCCTTTCTATAATGTTGTGTACAAGAATACACTTTATATGATATCTTATATTTACTCTTTTTCCTTCTGACAATTCTTTCCGGCGCTGATTTTATTATAGCGAGTTTACTAAAGATTTCTGTCAGCGAGGATGCGTTTCTAGGACCGACCAAAGGATTGATAAGCTTTACAACTTGCACTTCTGTACAATCTTCCTCATTCATATTTTTATAATCTTCATCGTCGATGGTAATAGTTTTTTCTTCAGACCATTTTTTCTTCAATTCCGTCCACGAGCTAGTTCCTAGACGTGTCGGAAAAGAAGGTCGATTAACGATCTCATGACTGACTGAACTATTAGCATCATCATGTCGTCGTCTTGGGACAACAGAATGCGCGTTGCCGTGTGTCGACGCATTCTCTGTCATTCTCCGCTGACAAAATCTTTGCTGCCACAAAACATTTTGATAGAAGCCGTGTCGGAGCGAGTTCTCCGTAAAGAAATTTCTCGTTCGATATCCCTCCATCGGCATCATAAAATTGTTCATTTGTATGGTAAGACTTCTTTGAACGGCATTCCCATGGTTCCCAAAAGCGACGAATAAATGATTTTGAAACACATTCTGCGTGACCCTATTCTGCATATAAACATCTGGCAGATAATTGTATGGAAATCTGTATGGATAAGGCAAGCTGATGTTCGTTCTGTGAACTTGGTCTAAGGCATAAAACGATCGTGATGGACTACGCGTGAGTGAAGGTGGATTTGGTAGCAAAGGGCTTCTGTTATTAATAGCAAGGGGACTCCTAGAGTGAGACGCATTTTGTCTCGCGTTAGTTCTATAATCTTTACAATTCTGTCGCACTCGTTTGTCGTTCTCCTGCATTTTTAAAATCGACGTCCGATTATATTGATATATGCTCCTCTGAGGTCTTATATTGTGCGGTATATATCGTCTGGAAATTTTCTCCTCAATTTCCGATTGTAAAGCGATATTTGGTAGAAGATTTAACATTTCCATTCTTGTCATACAACGAGGTAATTCTTGAATTTCATCGTCAGACAACAGCTCAATCACCTGAACGAAGAAGGGAAAAAAATTATTTTTGGCAAATACTTCATAATGCACTATGCATATTTGAAAATATCATACCTCATGCTTTGATTTTTTCGCATGACATTCGTCATTTTGTGTAAAAACCTTCCGCTTTTCTATATGTTTGGAATTATCACCTGTGATACTAGAATCGATTATAGAAATTTCCGGCGGTGATACCTTATCGTTTCTCTTAGGCAATTTTTTAACATTACGCTGAATGCGAGCACCGGGCCATTTTGATGCTTTACGCGACGTGTCTCTGAGAATTAAAATATTGCCTAACAAAGTCTCGTCAGAAATTATTTCTGGTTTAGAATTTCGATTCTTTTCTTCGCTATTTGTATCGTTTTCTGTTACATTGTTTACCGTTCCTCGGGAAGTAGTTGGTTTATTTCCATTTTCATTACTTTCTATATTACATACAATGTCTACTAGATTACGCATTGTCTGTTTTACAGTCTCTTGTACAGTAGTTTTTTTATAGTCTTTTATATTAAGACTATCAGGAGGTTTATCCGATGTCTGTGGCACATCCTTTGTCAAAGTTGATTTTGATTGCTTTGAGCTTAGTTTATTATGTGATTGATTGTCAGACATTCTCAGTCCATTCTCAGGATCAACAATAATTTTCCGTTTAGCGGGAGCAGACTCATCTGTTTTGTTGCACTTGTCTGATTCTTCGTACAAATAGCGCTGTATACGGTAACCATAGCGGGTTAATTGACTGTAAACTCTATATTCTTCCAGAGTACATGCCGAATCATCAAGCAAGATTTCGTATGCTTGCTGGATTGAACATGACAATCCATTCCAAATGAGTTCAAGACAATTCTATAATAATATACAATAGAATATATTAAATAAATCTGAAATAAAGATTGAAACATTGTTAAAAAATGTGATATGTAGATTGTAGTACCGTTTCCATGAGAAATAATGTTTCCTCAGGTAGCAAGTATAATGAACCATTCTTCTCCAGACCAAAGTTGCTCCAGTCTTGACCAGATCTTTTAGTAACACGAGCTCTCTTCTGGGATGGTAACCACTCGGCACAGGCTAATTCCGAGACACGTTCAACTCTCTCAATTTTCAACAAGTCTCTACGTTTTTGAAGTCCATTCTTAATCCCAACATTTTGAAGCCCGGAATTATCAGGCTCAAAATGCTTCAATCCACTTTTAGGCAAAGTTTTCAAGGACATCTCCCATTTCTCCAGGATGCGATTAGTGATGCCCCTGTTGCACAGCAATTCTTTGGCCCTGTTTGTACAAAAAATACATCAATTTTTCATTTGACAATTAACTATATGATTAAACTCACGCGTTGTTAATTATAAATGTTTAATACAATAAATGTCGCAATTTGACATCTACGAAAATAAATCTTTAACGTTTCAAACAAAATCATTAAAATTAAAATGTGGAAATGACTTGCATTTGGACAATGTCAGTTAAACCGTTAATGATCCCGCTTAGTCAATTATTATTTGCGATGAATCATTATCAAAAGTATCATAAGCCTTGTAGACTTACGTTAGCGTATTGCACGGTAATTTTTTAGGCGGTTCATCCATTAGGCCAGACTAGGTGTACTTGGTGTACTGTACTACGGGAAACAGCGTTGCAGGATGCATGTAACGTGGCTCAAGATACGCATGTTAAAATTCCTTTCAATGTTATTTAAAATCGTATACAGCGCTCGAATAATCCACGCCGGCTTACGGCATCACGATGTAGAACGATGTTGATTCGCGTCACCCTGTACACCGCGGTACACAGACACGATCAGCAACTCAACGTGTTGTTTTCTGTACTCTTCAACTTTGCTTTCCTTTTCCTTCTAACGTCTATTCATATGTCTTGTCTCATTTTAAGTGCAAGAAAATAGAACGTGGTGCAGCTGCGCGAAACGGAAGTAATAGGAACAACTTGACCGATGGTCGGTTCGGCGCGCGCTACTTCCTGGTTGCCATTGCTGGCGGACGAGGGCACGAGTCGCGGCGCCGACGGTTAGCCGATTCCCCGCGCGCGTCACCAGTGACAAAACACAAGTTCGTAACGGGTGGCCACTCCTCTCGCTTGCGCTCAAGTCATCCACCATGCGATGCGCGTAATCGACGCGCTCGACGCCCTGTTCTGAGAGTATCCTCGTACATACGTCTGGCGCGCGAACAGCGGTGATGCTAATCGCGAGCGGCACTCGTTGACACGGCGGATTCGACTTCGATCAGGAAATTGCAATCCCGAGGTGAGCACGCGAGGACGACACGCGATTCGAGGAATGCGACGTTTGGGCGTTGACCGCAGCGCGCTGATGCCTAACCCCGAGCGAGAGCGATCCCGCTTCCGACGCGTCTCGCCGCGTAATTTTCGACGCATCGACGACCGCGACGGCCGCAGAACCATGGTACCGGGTCTCGTTAATTTACGCGGAAAATCGACCGCGCCCTGCGAGTCATACGTACCGCCAATCAATCAAAGAGTCGATTAGAGGCGCTGCCAAGTATATGTGTCAAAAGTTGTATTTATTTACGTCGTGTATTTTTAATATGGAACAATTAACTGTAATTGATACTACGTCGCTGCTCTTGCGTTAGTCGTGAATTGATTCTTGCACTCCGGTTTTTATTCATTAAACATCTTATCTGAGAGATCGTCTCTCGAAAATATTTTCGAACGTTTTCATGGAATATAAATGAATAATGAGTCATACATTTCAGAAAAGATGTTGGTCTGGATCCTCTTATTGTTCCTGACTTCTGGATATGGCCAAGAATGGCCATTGCCTCAGTTTACCCCACAGGAACCGACAGAATCTACCCCTAGGCTTCCATGGAATCGTTATGATGACTGGGATCAGAATGCAGGAGGCTTTGGATTCCGGAATCCTTTTCAAAATGAGAATGTTATAATTAAACAATAGTGAGTATCGTTATGTTGAATCTGATAATGAAAAAGAATCTTCTGTAAATCAGGAATAAATTTAATTAAGTAACAAATACTTTTCATTTATTTGCAGCATGTACTTTGTTGTTGCGTCTCGCATGGTCAGACCAGGTCTAGTGTACAGAGTTGCTGTGAACATTCTTCACAGCTCCTTGCCTATAACAGTGCGTACATCTATTCAGCGAAACGGCGTGGAGATAGCGACGGACCATCAAGAAGTGAAGGAGGGCATACCTGAAACTTTAATGATGCGCATGCCACCCACTTCTGTGGGTGGTGACTACAAGTTGCGCGTGGAAGGGATGTATAACGATCTGGAAGGTGGTCAGGCCTTTCTGAATGAAACCAAACTGATATTCTCGCAACGCTCTATGACCATTTTCATACAATTGGACAAGCCCATGTACATGCAGGGTGAAACAGTGCGATTCAGAACGATCCCTATCAATACGGAGCTAAAAGCTTACGACAATCCCGTGGACGTGTACATGTTAGATCCGAATAGAAGAATTATGAGAAGGTGGCTAAGTAGGCAGAGTAACCTCGGCACAGTGTCGCTGTCGTACCAGCTTTCCGATCAACCGGTCTTTGGAGAATGGATCGTGCAAGTAATAGCGCAGAATCAAGTGGAAGAGAAGACGTTCCTCGTAGAAGAATACTATCAGACGCGTTTCGAAGTCAATGTCACGATGCCGGCGTTCTTCTTTGACAACGATCCCTATATTTATGGTATCGTTCAGGCGAATTATACCTCGGGTGCACCGGTGAGGGGTAATCTGACTCTGAAGGCCAGTTTCAAGCCACTGGAGAGAATACGCAATCCGACCCAATTACCGATCGAACCAGTCGAGAGATACTTCAACTTCAATGAATATTATCCATCGTGGTTTAGAATACTTAATACATACGAGGAGAGAATGCCAGTGTTGAGATTTTTCAACGGAACGTACCATTTTCAATATCCTATGCGGGATTTGCTGACCTATATTCCATCGACTGAAGGAATGGAAGTCACTGTGATCGCAACGGTGGGCGAGAGATTTTTAGACGAAGTGATCGTCGGCTACTCTACGACAAGGATCTTCAATTCCACTACGAAGGTCCGTTTCCTTGGTGGTAGTCCACAGGTCTTCAAGCCAGCGATGCCGTTCACCTTACAATTGGTCGCGTCTTTCCACGACAACTCGCCGCTACGACCCACGCAGCTGAGGGATACTATAATGGAAATTCGCGCCGACATCGAGATGCGAAGCGGCGGACGTCGCAATATTGACACCCAGTACCCGAGGGCATCACCGGAACACGCGGACGTATGGACTGTGAAGATGGATCTCAGAAAACAGCTTGGATTGGAACACGACGCCAATCGCGCCAATGAGATTCTGAATGACGTCGCATCTATGAGGATCTTCGCTGCTATGACTGATGGTGAGGGTTACAGGGCACAAACCGAGTTACTTCTGCTCGCTCACGAGTCTCCGAATAATAAGCACATTAAGATATCAACATCAACCGAAAAGCCCAAAGTTGGCCAATACATGGTATTCCACGTGCAGACCAATTTCTACATTGATGCCTTTAACTACCTCATCATGTCCAAAGGCATAATACTTTTGTCTGGTGAGGATAACATGCAGCACAATATAAAGACTTTCGCGATTCCTCTGAGTCCTGAGATGGCTCCTGTCGCAACAGCAGTAGTGTATTACGTGGGCCGCTATGGCGAAGTCATTGCAGATTCATTGACCTTCCCAGTGAACGGCATCTCGCGCAACAACTTTACCGTGTTCATCAATAACAAGAAGGCAAGAACGGGCGAACGCGTCGAGGTGGCTATCTACGGCGAACCCGGTGCCTACGTCGCCCTGTCGGGTATCGACCGCTCGTTCTACACCATGCAAGCAGGTAATGAATTGACATATGCGAACGTGATCACAAAGATGGCTCACTTCGACGAGGAGACCAACGGCACGAACATGCACACTTGGCAATATCACGACGGTGATCCAGACGAGATAGTGTATTTCCCGTCCTCCACCTTCGGCATCGACGTCAATCGTACATTCGATTACATCGGCCTAGTCGTCTTCACGGACGCTGTGTTACACCGAAGACCCGAACTCTGCAATCGGACGCAAGGATATGGCGAGTGCTTGACCGGTCGATGCTACAGACTGGAGAAAAAATGCGACGGCATATTTGATTGCGAAGACGGTACGGACGAGGCGCAATGCGTTGAGCGGAATGCGACTGACTTAGCACAGTTCCGCAAGTGGCGGTTCAACCGGATCCAAAGGCACTACGAGAATGTTTGGCTGTGGAAAGATATCAATATTGGCCCACACGGTCGACAGATCTTTAATCTAGACGTACCACGAAGACCGGTACACTGGATGGTCACCGTGTTCAGCATGTCGCCCAGCATCGGCTTTGGTATGTTGCCGAAGGCGCTGGAATACACTGGAGTCCTGCCGTTCTTTATAAACGTGGAGATGCCGACACACAGCAGACAAGGCGAGCAAATTGGTATTCGCGTATCCGTCTTTAATTATATGCGCTATAATATCGAAGCAACGGTTGTTCTAGCAGGCTCCAAAGATTATAAATTTGTTCACGTTGAGGATAATGGCATTGTGCAGTCGTACAAGCCGCGCACCTCCTTCGGCGAGCATCAGTTCTTCATTTGGATCCCCGCTCAGGATGCCAGTATCGTTTATTTGCCCATCGTGCCGGTGAGACTCGGCGACATCAAAGTTCATGTCTCTGCGAATACTCTCATCGGCAGGGACTCTGTGACTCGCAATCTACACGTCGAAGCGGATGGTGTGGCGCAGTATCGACATCAATCGATTCTGCTGGATCTCAGTAATCGCGCTTACGTGTTCCAATACATGCACGTAAACATCACTGAGACACCGATTATACCGTACGACGAAAACCGTTACTACGTATTTGGGTCTAATAAAGCGACCATCAGCTTGGTCGGCGACGTGGTAGGACCTATTTTTCCAACGATGCCAGTAAATGCAACGAGTCTTATGAATTTGCCAATGGATTGCGCCGAGCAGAACATGTTCAGTTTTGCCGCCAACATGTACACTACCTTGTACATGCGCTTGATCAATCAGCGCAATCGCACGCAGGAGAAGGAGAGCTTCTACTACATGAATATCGGTTATCAACGACAGCTGTCATTCATGAATCCCGATGGATCTTTCAGCTTTTTCCGCACTGATTGGAATCAGTCAATGCCAAATGTCTGGCTGACAGCATTCTGTGCGCGAATCTTCCAGGAGGCCAGCTTCTACGAATGGGAGAATTACCTATACATTGATCCCGAAGTAATCGCTCAAGCGGTTTCTTGGATACTGAAGCATCAGTCGCCGGAAGGTGCGTTCTACGAAGTGACCTGGCTACCAGACCGAAAGATGAATAGTTCCTTGAACTATAGAAACGACATAATAGTTCATCGAAATATCAGTCTCACTGCTCATGTGCTCATCACACTAGAGAGCGTCAAGGATCTTACAGGCGGCCTAGGTTCTCAAGTGGCTCTGAGCGCGGCTAACGCTATCAAATGGTTGGAGAGAAATCTGAATCTGTTAGAGGCTCACGGTAAGCCTTACGAGATAGCAATAGTGGCCTATGCACTCTTGGTGGCGAAATCCTCGAATGCCGAATATGCCTTCAATATCCTGGCGAGACACGCGCGAAGAGAAGGCGGATTAACATACTGGGGCAGAGAACAAGTACCACTTCCTCCGTACAAGATGGAAAATCAGAAACCTTTCCTACTGCCGCGATTACCCTATAAGTACGACTCGGAGAACATAGAGACAACTGCGTACGCGCTACTTGTTCATGTTGCCCGGCAAGAAATCATGATAGAACCAATAATAAAGTGGCTGAATGCGCAAAGGTTAACGGACGGTGGATGGGCTTCCACTCAAGATACCGTATGGGCAATGAAGGCTCTGATGGAGTACACCACGAGGTCAAGAATTAGGGATGTCAGTGCGCTCACGGTAACGATAGAGGCTACTGCTTTGCCAGGGAAGACTAAAATGTTAACTGTGAATGACAAAAATCTAGCGAGACTTCAAACTATTGAGGTATTTAACATTTTGAGACAAGTATATTTAATATGACGCGCGAATCGTATTAAAAAATAATTCAATGTCACATAATTATTTTTTAGATTCCTGAAGCATGGGGAACTGTAAAAGTACAGGCGAAAGGCGCGGGCTACGCTATTTTGCAAATGCACGTGCAATATAATGTAGATATAAAGAAATTCCAAACAGAGCCGCCGATTAAAGCTTTCGATCTAGTCACCAGAGCGAATTTCCATGGCAGAAATCAGTCTCACATCACGTATCTTAGCTGTCAAAGGTGAGATTACGTATAGTCACAATAATCTCGCTATTGTTTTTTTTATATTGTTTTTTTATTTATTTATAAATATGCAATGTGTTTGCGCACAGGTGGACAAATTTCAACGAATCTGTGCGTTCTGGCATGGCTGTGCTAGATGTTCAAGTACCAACTGGCTACATAATCCAGCAGCAAACTCTGGACAGATACATCCTATCGAAGCAGGTGAGGAATCTCCAAAGAGCACGTTTCCAAGAAAGAAAAGTGCTCTTCTACTTCGATTATCTGGACAGTGAAGAGACGTGCGTAAACTTCACGGTGGAACGTTGGTATCCGGTCGCAAACATGTCGAGATACCTTTCCATTCGTGTTTACGATTACTATTCGCCAGGTATTTATAAATATAATAAATTTTATTTGCTTTATCACATTTATTATTGATACATGTTCGCTATTTTCGTTTCAGAACGTTTCAACGAATCTATATTCGATGCACTGCCTACATATACATTAAATATATGCGAGGTTTGCGGCAGCTCCCAGTGTCCCTACTGCCCAATTTACAATGCTGCTATGCTTTTAACTACACCAACAGGTTTCCTGCTTGTCGCGTCGCTTGTCGTCACTCTAACGAGGTACTTCCGAACGCAACAATTCGGCGATGGGTAGCGGTAACGCAAAGGTAAAAGTATTTGATCCATTTCTATCGCCATGATTTGCCTCTGTTAACGGAGCACAAATCTGGAACAATACAATAAATTAGAATATAGTACATGTCCACGAATCTCATTTTTAAATAATCTGAAAAATCGTTTTATATGATTTTACAAATATGATACGTGTGTGCAATGATCAATGTGAAATGATGAATTTTAAGTGTTAATTTCTTTTTCGATCACTTTTAATAATTCCGACTGTTTTTATATACAATGCTCAAACTGAAGATTCTTTTTGCTACGCAATCTGTGTAGCACAGGATACATTTCATAATTATAAAAATCTCATGATCTTTTTATATATTTATTTTCATATATTTTCGCGCATGTAAACGATGTTTTAAAAGATTATATTTTGTCGAGAGCAATTAATATTTTAGGCTCAAAGGCTTTTACAATATAGAAAGTATATTATTATTTATATTTTTGAATTATACAAAACGCACAAAGTGATTATGTCATAAGATTGCATGATCGAAAGTAATTGTTTCTGAAAGTAATTGCAATTTCGCGAATTTTAAACATCTACATTTTAATTGTATTGTTTAATGAGATTATTGTTGTGAATATTATCCGTCCTTTTTTTAAATCTTAGAACGCATAAAATTTTTTTATTTTTTATATGGTTAGGGCATCGTACTTTTGGAGGCAAAGCATTTGAAGTACAAATCCAGTGTAATAGTAGCAGTCGGTTTTCGTCAAAGCTACGCTATTATAATTACCAAAACATTTATGACAAAAGTGTTCATAGTGATTAAAAGAGTACCGAAAAGAAAATAATAGTTTACCAGATTTTTAATAAGCTATCATAGTGCTATCTAGAATTTCTTTGGATTTTGTGTTTAAAATTGAAATATATCGATATTAACGCCTATTGTCTCATTTCTGGCTCCTCGGTTCATAGTTATTTTCTCATAATATTCGATGTTCAGTCTCGGGAACAAGACTAGCTTGATCTTAGAAGAAATATTGAGGAAATTTGAATATACATAAAATCTTTTCAAGATATTAAAAATATTTTTTATAGGATCTGGCAGATATAGAAATATTGCAAAAATATTTCTGTGAAATATTTTAAAAATATTTAAATAATATTTAAATGTTTATTTCAACACTTGAAGAAAATGTGTCCTTTATAATATCAAATAAATGTTTTAAAAGTATTTTTCTGAGAATAAGCGACGCGCATTTCGAGGAAATAGATATGAAATGAGAAGGAATGGCAATAGATGTAAACACTGATGCACTTCAATTTCAAGCCTAAAATTATTGTATAAATCCTGGACAGCACTAAACTATCATGGCTAAATTGCTTTCTTTCGGTGTTTCTTTTTTGCTTTTTTTTCCTATCAATAGTTTACACAGCTTAAAGATAATTTCCTATTTCTTATTCCGTTTCGTGAAATGTCATTCGCAGATCGTGCCTTCGTAGTACTCGTTAATATTTCCGACTTTAGAGATAAACTTTTGTTTTATATTGCTTTAATCATCGAATATATATAAAAAAGATCAATCAAAGAGATATGCAAAACGTTAATGTGATCGGCATAATATGTAAATAGTAGGGTAGGAGAGTCAGATGTATTTCAGCTCGATTCACAAGATCGAGTAAATGACAATGATACCGTCCTGTTTATATATACATACTTGCGTGGTTGAAGAGATTTTTATGCCGTCCCTTTGATAATTAGTGCCTCGAGAGTTATACAATTGTATGTGTATAAATATGTATCTGTTTTCAGACAAACATCAAAGATCTATTTTAATAACATAGCACACGATCGATATGTATATTACAAGATTTATATATAATAAAGTTTTAGTTAGTATAAGATTTTAGGTATAATTATAGTTACACGTCACACTGATGCTTTAAGGGTCTATCTTGGACTTCAGATGTCAGCTATTCGTGATAAATTTTTATCCATTCAGAAATTATTTATTAAACACAACGTAATACACTGGCACTAAACTCAGTAAATGAACCCTTAAAACGCATAAGTGTGCGCGTAACACTTCGAGATACCGTCCATGAAGAAGTCTGCTTCACAATCAAGTAAAAAAAAAATATATATATATATCTTAAATATTTGAATAACGATTTGTCCAAATCGTGAAAAAAATTTTTCGCGCGATAGACGCTTTTTTAGATATTAACGGAATCAACATTTAACATACGTTGGATATATATATTTTTAAGTTTTATAACCTTTATATGAATAAACAATAAAAAATATATAATATTAATGTATTATTAATGTAATTTCTCTTAATAAACTTTTCCTTTTCAGTTTTTAATTAGTCTTACTTAAGAAAAATATGGATGGATGGATACCTTTAGACTTTTAGACTCATAATCGACAGATTCTGAGTTCGACCCTGACCCTTATCCTACGTATTTATAAGAGATTGATTTGTGAAAAGTGGAGATTTTTTGAATGAAAAAGTACGAGATGTGATTGTAACTCATTTCAGGAATGATAAAACTGTGATTCATATTTTGAAAAGCATCGCAGTCTTATCGAGGAATGTAAGAAGAAGAGGGACGCAATCAAATTCCATCTGTTTTTGAAGCAATCTTTTTAATATAGCAACATAGTCAGTCTTACAGTAATAAGCCAAAAATACAATCTATATATCAAGCTTGGCGGGGAGCGGGCGAAGGTATCCTTTCCTTCTTTCGTGAGTATCTTCGGTGAATGCTGCGGTCCGCGACCCAAGAGTCTCACAGCCGGAAAAAGCGCGTTGCTTTCACCCGGACCCCTCGACAAATTTTACAATTTTACACAATCATAATCTTGTATCACGTTCGCGAAATTGTAGGTCCTGCTCTCCAACTATGCGGTTTCGCATAACTAATAAGACACACAACATTCTCAACTTCCTTTTTCTCTCTTTCTTTCTTTCTCTCTCTCTCTCTCTCTCTAGCTTTCTGTCTATCGCACTAAACGGAATGATCGTAGCCTTGAGACGAGAATGAAACCATTCTTCCAACCTGAAAATTGTTATTGAAACTCGGAAACTGATTCCCGCCACGTACACGCTTTTTCTGCGGCAACTGCGAATAATTTCTTTTCGTCATTCTCGACGATGATTTATAATGTATACGCATTGGCTTTAAAAATTCATTCTAGCGTAAACGAGCGAATGATAAATTATATCACTTGATGATTCTTGCGACAATAGCACAAAATCATGATTTTTAATTCTTAAAACTATCGAATGCATTTCGGAGCGGACGCATTTGCGCAGATTGTTCCAGTTAAAAAAATTTCGAATTCAGTCGGCTTGTAAAATTTACTATAAAAGTGACTCAGTCGAACGATCTAAACGTGAACATGCACGTCACACAGTAAATATAGTAGCTTTATAAAAAATCTAAAAATTCGGTTGATAAAAACATAACGCTAACGTAGTTGACATAGATTTATGCTCCTAATTAAAACGCTTTTCCAAAATTACAATAATTTCGCAGTTATAAAACGCGTTATGATATCAAAGGAATCCACGATTTATTAATCCGCTTTTAAGTTCGCTTTAAGTAAACATTTCCAGAATACAGTGATTAAATATGCTAATAATCAATATAAATCAACGTAATGCGCTCGGCCTTATTCGCGGCTTCTCGTCAAAGGCAGTTAATCACGCAAAGTGTATTTGAAATATCTCGTCTCTCTTTCGTCGAGGGAGAAATAACCGAGAGTACAAAAAGAGCCATACTACTAGCTATACAGAAAATATTGAATGCAATATATTCACGAGGTCGTCCTTCAACCAAGAGAGCGCAAAAACATTTCTGGAAACGCGATTTCTTAGCGGCAGTTGCGTGTAAAATACTTGGCTTTGTTTGATTAACGTTACTATTTAATTATCCCGAAATGACATTCCCTCACGCCAATCGATCTATACGCTTCAAATTCAAAAGCCCTCACATCCGATCCCACGTGTAACACCTCTGCACAAATCCCGGACTCTTATCCTGACGTTTCGGACCTAAGTAAAAAAAGTATTCAGGGCAGGAGGAAACGATCGATACAAATATATAGATATATTATAATATAATAGAGTTATTTGATGAAACATTTAAAGCCTTACAATAAAATATACAGTATGATGTGTGGTGTCGTCGTATTTCCGTGTGTGAGCGTGTACTCGTGTTCGTCTTGTGTGGAATTTATTGTGTATTATCGTTACGTGTTTAAAAGATGTCTCAAAATATGCAGCCACATTTACCATGTTTTTCGCAATTTTTTTCCACACTTTTTTTTGTCTTTTTCTTTTTCAGACTGATACGTTTTCTCGAGTAAGGATTAGTATTATGTATCCTTGGACCGAGAGATTCGATACGGCAGTTAATTCTTGGCGCTTATACGCGCGCCTCTCCCGAGACGGGACTAGCGCGCGGGATATCGTCGATACACATACCTTTCCCCTCGTCCGCGTAACTCTTTTTTCATCTCGCATAGTGATTTGTATAATATAGATATCGGTATACAGAGCTAGTATCAAATCCTAACGAAATCGGCTACATCAAAATTGTTCCAACGTTCCGGAGAGATATGCACACTTTGTTCTGCATCGGCCAGCTCCTTCACCGAGCCGCGTTCCGTCGAGGACACGCCCTCGAGATCTTTTTTTTTTTCTTTTTTTCTTCCTTTCGCTCTACCTCCTCGAGACTCGCGAGGATTCTTAATCTTTCGTTTATATTACGAAACTTCGCTCAACAGATCACCGTTAGTAACGCGTCCTTTTACTGTTTACTCGCGCAGAACGGCCGACGATACATCGCATAAATATATCGCGGCCGATCGGAAAAATATAACTCGAAAATTCGAAAGTCGAGAGAAAATCCGCAATGCGGATTTTCACGTAACTTGTCGGAACTGCAGTCACGCGTTCGGCGTTCAAGCGACACAACTGCATTCATGCAAGTATGCGATAATTAAAAAAATGAGGCCTTTGCGTACTTTAGACTGTCGTTCCTTTGTAGAAAAAAAAAGAAAAGCGATATACTTCTAAGATGCTAATTCTTTAAATTACTCTTCATGTACATATGTTGATGCAACGTTATTAAAATGTTTATAAAATTTCATTTAAACGATAAAAAGTTACTCGGAGTCTTTAAAATACATTATCGATCCGTATATTTGAATAAAAACGAGACATGCGTATTGTACGAGCACGTACGCTCAGTGTTCCTATCGTTGAAACCGATTCAAAAGTTTCTCTCTTTCACGTAGAAATAATAATACGCCAACATTTCGCTAAGATAATTCTCAAAGCACTTCCGTGCCGAGCAATGTCTCTATTAGGCTTTTACAATTTCAAGCCATAATTAGTCAGTCTAATTACATTTTTGCTTAATTAATTCATGTTATACATCAGTTAGTTCTTATATTCAGATTAGGTATTAAAATCTGATCGTTATCCAAATGTTTTAGCACATGATAAACATCAACGAATGCATTTATCTTCAAATAGTTTTGCATTACGTCAAAACGTTCCAAAAAACTTAATTCGAAACATCTCGTTGATATATCGTTGCAGAGATCAGTACATATCAGTGATTTGAAGAAAGATAGAATCCTGATTATAGAAAAATACCAATTGCAATAAGTTTTCAGGCAGTTACATTTAGACACTTTAATCTTTTTTTTACTTTTCCATTTTGGCGTAGGAAAATCTTAAAGTTTACAATTGATTTTACATAAAAACTACTAAGTATGAAAGAGTATGAAAAAAGAGTGTCTAAATTTCAGCGAAATGCCCCATAATATGTAATGCTAAATATTACTCTTGACTTTCATGACTATATCGTTAAAATTTAAAAGGATATTTCATCGTGACAAAAGCATCACGATGAATAATAAGGTGGCGTAAAAACATCTTTAATACATAAAATTTACATACGAAAGTAATGCAGCCCCGCGTTTAGCTCTTCTCCACGGAAACTCTAGCGCAATATGTTATTTTTATCCCATTAAATTACAAATAGAGGTAATATTATATTAATGTAAGAGATTGTTAGTATATATCATAATAGCAGCGATAGTACTCGATACAAATAGACAGAGCCAAGTAGATAGCTGTTGGACAACATACAATTGTTAAACCGCTTATATTTCTATTACGTTTTCATAATTGTTTGATAAGTACGGAAAGGTTGTTACCATTTCCTAAAACGATGACGATATATAAACGAATAAAACAAGCCAAGCTGCCTAGTAACTATCTGGTATCCAACAGTTGTTTACTTAACTCCTTGCAAAATTAACCATTTGGTCGGTGTGAAAAAATAAACATAACGTTCTTATATTCTGTAAACTACTTGTGGACCGCATCAAGATTGTTATTTCTATTTGGTTGATTCTCTCATTCTTATGCAATATGCTGGTTGATTCTCCTTCTCTCGCTTCTTAATCTCGGCGCAAATGTGAGTAGAACAGATACATGCAGATGACAAAAAGGACAGCTGTTTCGATGCAAAAAGAAAACAGTGTATAGCTTACAGTGCAAGCGATCAATTACTCGTTAAATTGAAACTTTGAATTCTATGTTCCACAGATAACAGTTCGAAGAGAGAAATAACCCTTTCCTCATCCGATCATACAATATTACAGTTCTCTCAATGTGAATCATCTGCATGTAAATTCTACGCTATATCATTCGTTTGCTCAAATTTATCGTTCACTCGGATAACAGCGATGGATCAGCAATAGTACTTTCCTGGAATTTCCTTGATGTTTATGGGTATCATTTCTTTGTTCTTACAGGATTAGTTACTATCGCTAATTCAGCTAGATTCCTTCTCTTTCGAATCTGAAACAGAAAATACGAGCGAATCTTTAAACATTCAGTTCTCGAGAGGACCGTACGAAATAACGCAACATTACTGCGATTGTTTAGAAATTTTCCACATTCTGTTTTCTTACCGCTATCAGATTTGTCTTCTGAGGTACCGTTTGTCAACTCGGGCTCCTTCTTCTTTTCCCCTTCCTCGGATTCTACGCTAGATGCCTTTTTCTCCTCCTGATTCGCGGCTTTCTTGTCTTTCGCTTTGCCCTTAGCTGGCGTAGCTGGTTTAGGCTTCGGCTCCAGACTCGGATCCAGCACGATCTTACCGATGTTCTTGCGATCGTGCATTTTTTGCATAGCCTCGGGCACATCCTCCAGCGCCCATGTTGAATCTACCACCGGCTTAATCTTGCCCTCACCCCAAAGCGAGTACACTTGATTCACCACTCGTCGTACGAACGCGTGACTACCATGCTGGTACAACAAGTGGCGTAGATTCAATCCGGACAATGTCTTATTATCCTCGAACAGCTTTATGGGCGATACTTTATCGACTTGCCACCACTAAGCAATAAATAATAAAACAAGTGTGAGAAGATGACAGAAATATAATTCTGAGAAAAAAGAAATTACTTAAAAAAATATTCAGAGAAATTGTTCAAGACAATTCGGAAAAGAATATCGAAGTTTACAAAATCTTATGGTGAGACATTAAATACTTTAAGTGAAACAAAAAATACATGTGTTAGAACATAAAATGTTTTTGTTCGATCAATTAAAATACAAATTAAAAATTGAATTAATCTATAATGCTGAATTGTACATACAGATCGCGCTGCAGAAAAGAAGCTCTTAGTTTCCCCGGTGACGACGTTGCTGGATCCATAAAGGATGTACTTGCCCATTGGCTTCAAAAGGGCGTAGCCCTTGTTACATTCTTCGCCGCACAGACAATCCAAGACGATGTCTACGCCTTCCGGAGAAATTCTAAACAAGTAGAGAACACGTATGAAAAATGTACAGAATTCTCTCTCTTGATATCAACTATATTCTCTTGATAAGAAGAAAACAAAGAATACTAATTACGTGCGACATCGTCTACATACTTTCTGACTTCGTTGCTGTAGTCCGCGCCGCGTTCCAGCAGATGGTCGATAGTTCCGGCGTTTTTGAGAGTCTCGTACTTGGATTTGCTGCATACGCCGAAGATGGTTACGTCCTTCACGGTTCTCGCGAGCTGTACCACCGCTTGACCCTAAATCGGACGGAAAACAATATTTTTCATCGATACAGTCAAAATCAAATATAACGAGGATCAAGAGTCAAAGCACGTGCAAAAGTAGAGCGTACGTTTTTTTTCCTTGTTTTCATAATGCACGGTTTATTAAAAAAATACGCGAGAACATATATTTCATCGCCACCTTTTACTCCTGAGCCACCCTTTTCGCAACGCACGCTACTTTTTGCCGAGGAAATCCAGTTACGCGCCGAATTGGTCGGGCGGCTACATCGGGGCCGCTACTCGTAACGCTACGCTTTGAGAAAGGATGAGACGGGATTAAGAGAGGAGAAAAAAGAACGGGGCCGCGTGCACAGCCGCTCAAGATTTTCAACAGAAGCGGCATACATTATTTCCGAGAATCGCGCTCGCTGCTTTCCATTTCTCTCCGCCCCTTGTCGAGAATTCGATACCCGGCGACCGAACCGATGCCGAGCCGGAGCGCTCCGGGCTTGAAGAAGAGCTAGTATAAATGAGAAAAAAAGGGACGAGCAGAAAAGGGAAGAAAGAAAGAGAGAGAGAGAGAGAGAGAGAGAGAGAAGAGAGACAAAGGTCATTTAGAATTCTTAAATAATCACAAAAAGCATATTTCGGCTTTTCAATAATTATATTCCGCCTTTTCGAAGATCTCCGTCGTTTCTCCTGGTGAAAATTTTTCTCAGAATTTTTCATTAAATTTTAAGTTAATTATAAAATATCCTAAAATTTCAAAGATTCTATAATTTCTGACAAAATGTTGTAAAATCTAAAAAAGATGAAAGTATTTTTTTAAAATTATCTTAAATCTCAGAATATTTCAGAATTCACAGGTATGAAAAATTCTAAGAGAAGATGTAAACTTTCTGAGAGTATTTCTGAGTATTTCTAAAAAATGTTCCAATTTGTATAAGAATTACGAGAAAAACTTTCACCAGGGTCGTCGTTATCATATTTGCCGATCTAAACATTATTATACGATATAATAACGTATATGAGACACGCAAGATCTCTGTGAGCAATGTTTTGTAACAAAGTTACATCTTCATCGACGACGCTTCACGAGCCGCAAAGAGCGGAAGCCTTCTTCTCGCGTGTAGGGACAATGACTTAATTAATATTAACCGATCCGCGGACTCGAAGAACAATGTCGTCCATCGCTCCTCGTTCGTGCCTCCCTTCTCCCCGCTCCCTCACTCGTTGCGTCGAGGAGGATGAGAGCCGCGTGTACATACGTAGGAGTGATAATTCATGCTCAACGACGACAATGGGTCTCGAGAAAAACGCGGCCGTATGAAAAGCAGGCACTCTGCGGCGTCGCGATTTCTCGCGTATTAGCCGCGAGAAAAGCTGGTCACGTACTCTGGTGGAAAAGCCCCGAGAGAGGCCACACTCTCCCGGTTCGTGAAAAATACACCGCTTTCTGATCACGTCGGAGGGGACTTTCCCTCTCTCTCTCTCTCTCTCTCTCTCTCTCTCTCTCTCTCTCTCTCACGAGTCTCTCAGACGGATCGCGTCATATCTCTTCCGCTCGGTTGTCTTTCTTCTGTGAACAACGTCTGAGTACTTGCCCCGGTATTCGAAAGGACTTTCGTATGTCCCTCAATTGAGAGAGACAGTGACACACAGTCGAGCATGTTGCGCGAGTATCAGCGAGTATCGCGTTTGCCATGCGCTCGTTTCATGAGAACGGCCGATGATCGCCACTCGATGGCTATTTATAGCGTAAGAGAACGGCCGGATCGATTTCAGGAACGACCTTAATCGTCGTTTAATTGATTCCTCGTCCTCTTCCGCTGAAACTGGCGAGACGAGGAAAAGCTCGCGTCGACCATCCCTTTCGTCAAGTAAAATAAGAATGGTAGTTGAGCTCGGAGCAACATGAACCGACGATGAGACCTGGTTTTCTCGATTACATACATTGTCTACGCGTCTTTCATATCATCTTTCTCCATTTTACGAACAGTGTGATCAAAAGAAAAATGAAGTGAGACTCGTCGCAACTAAAATCTGGCTCTGAATTGGAAACGTAAACCATTCTCGACTCGTTATACGCTAAATAAGCAAATACTGCAATGAAGTCGTTAAATCGATGGTAATTATTTAACTTGTTAATGCACATTGTAGCGATTTGAAGAACACAAATTGTGTGTTATAACGACGCAAGGGGTTTCTTTAAGCGCATTTCTCGTTCATTTGGTTTCAAAAACGTTTTCGTGAAGCACTCGAAGCAGAGTATCGGTCGCTGCGGAAGTCGGCTGTAATTAAGCCCTTGTATAAAACATCGTTAACCGCACGATACGAGAGGGGAGAAAGGGAAAAAGGAGAACCGTTGCACCGATCAAGTCGCCGGGCATACACGTGGGGCATGCTATGCCAAAGTGGTGTGAAAGCAGCTTAAAGCCGCGCCACGTGGTAGTAACGTGCCGTTGATGGTGATGGTAGCGGCGGTGGCGGCGGCGACGGTGGTGGTATGGTCTCAGACGGGTGCGGTCCATGACGGTGGTCGATGAGAGAGCGAGAGGTTGCCTGGCAACCCTCACACCCCGTACGATTCGCGCACCGGCATCCCCCGGTAGATTTCGCCTTTCGCGTCTCAACCGTCGGGGGGGTCGTAGAGGACGGACGGGTGGCGGTTAGCGGGGGTGGTTTGCCGTTGGCCTCGGGTGTAACCTGTTGAGCCGTATTGATCCCGACGCGGTTCTACCTTCTTCTTCCTTCTTCTTCTTATCTCCTTCCTTCTCGTTCGTCGCTCAGACGAGGAAGGAGAGAGAGAGAGAGAGAGAGAGAGAGAGAGAGAGAGAGAGAGAAACCACCCCGCGTGGCCAAAGAACCCGGAAATACCCCTTGGTACTTTAACCTTCCCGAAACCCCTCCGTGGCTGCTGTCGTCGACTCGTGCGCGCGCGAGCGACTACCGTCCAACTACCGTTCGCTCTCGTGCGAAATTTTGCATTTCATTCGCACCCCGCGAGGCGTTTAAAGTCTCTTCAAGTCGTGGGCGTAAGGATTTAAACTGATCTCCACGGGTGAGTAAACGAGGCACGGTAAATTTTATTTCGGTAACTCGTGAGTGGATCCCGCGAGGGAGGCTTTATTTCTGTACTCTCGACCGAGAGAAGGAAGCGCGCAAATATTTATCGCATAAAATCTTGTTTGGATACTACTCCTCGGCAATATCCCTTACGGTAAATTGAAGTCCGCCTGTCGAATCCCCATTATCTATACGCTGCTAAAATGTAGCGTAATGAATTTAAGGAAAAACCGTCGTTAAGTGCGCCGCGCGCCGCGTCTCTCGCGCGCGGACATGTGACTGCCTCTCGTAAAACGGTTCTAGTATATAAGCAATAATGTTAATGACGCTCGCTGCTTCTTTAGCTATTTAGATGCCGCGGTCGTAACACCGCTACTTATCGGATTTGCACTGTGTTCCGAGTAACGTATACACGTCTCGTCGAAGCGGTCGAAGACGCCGCGCGCCGGCCCGGCCGTGCATACACGTTTACGAGCGGAACATCTTTGCGCGAGACATTAACTCGCTTATACACGTGATACCACGATAAAGCTGTCTAAACTCACGAAAGCGCCCCTTCGCAGAGCGTTTATTGTCGGCTGTGAGCATTTTTGCGCGCTTGAAGGCGCTTTCATCCGTTTACATTCTGTCGCTTATAACGATGAACCGCTGCTAAATTCAAAATTATCGTGCCGAGCGTTGTGCCATGAAACTTAATACAATCACCGCGCACAATAGAATATTAATTCATACACGTGAGGATAATAACGCCGTGCATTCAGCACAGGTAAAGGAACAGTGCTTTTACACATCGCATGTTGTTAAAACGCTCGAGCCATCATGCGTTTGAACGTGATAATTATAAAATCTCTCAGCAACCCAAACGAGCGGAATCACTTATGATAATGATTACGGCTGTGTGGGGGAGGGGGAGGGGAGGAGGGAGATTAAAAATCCACTACATTGCGCGCCATCGAGCGTAACGACACTATCTTCAATATTGATATGCCCCGAGGCATTTATAACGAAGGAGGAAGAGAAGCAATTAATAAAAAAGAAGAAAGAAAGGAGAGACACCCCATCGCGCGCGTATAATCGAACGTAACAATTAAGATACATCCGCGAGCATATCGTGGTACGTCGAATCCTTCAAGTCGCGGTAAAGAATAGCGCGAGCAAGGGGGTGTAATTAAAAAGTCCAATTCATCATTTCTTCCTCCTCGTATTTTGGGGGGAGAGGGG
>QKQZ01053387.1:0-12934 GCA_003595255.1 Solenopsis fugax
ATTTTTTATATCTATTTATTTATTATAAATATTATATTATTATAAATAATTTATTGTAAATATAAATAAATATATGTATACATATATGTATATATATCAATTTGGAAGTAGTAACTATATTTCCTCTACTAATAATGTTCTTTTAATTAAATATGAGGAAGTTTGAAATATAATACATTTGTATCCAAAGTTTCATTGTTTCATTAGTCTTTCTGAAGAGAATTTTTTATCTCTATTAATATCTTTTCTGAATTTGAAAGATACCACTTCAGATCTGGCAAACCATTAGTGACTTAACCGTAATTTAATTTGTGAGAACGTGTAATATAAATATTATAGAATGTAATATTTTGTACGCTGGAGGATGATTCCTAAGAGAATTGAAACGTTTGTGACTGTTTATCCAATAAAAAAAGATAATTTTAACTAATTATTGCGCCTTTGTAACTACGCTTATGATAACGACTCTTATTAGCCTTCTGGATGCATTGTTTATAATAAATTATTTATAATATAATATTTATAATAATTAAATATAAGAAATATTATATTATATTAAATATAACGTATTGGAAACCATTTGAAAAATATTTCTTATATGGACAGTTGTTAATATTCCACGATTTCTCTATTATTCCAAAAACGCATCGTTTTTTCCACTTCAATATTATAAATTGTAAATTACATTCGTTCTATATACCCGATGAACTTTTACCTACAGGGTTGATAAAACTTTATGGCTAATAAACTGGTGTTGATTAGAATTGTGTCGCGTTAATATTTATTATAGTGAATTATTGTAAAAAAATAAAATGGTATTCCACAATCCCCTTCTTTCCTCTACTATATAATCTCGTTTTTATATTTAATATTTCGAAAATAAAGATATTCTTTAAACAAGACTGTTCTTTTTTCTATATATTTTGGTCTATATTATATATTGTTTTTATTTTTAAATTAAATTGCAGTTTGTTTTTTTTCATTACCTTTGCTCGAATGTTTATTGTCGTAATACTCATAAAAACTTGTATACGTTAATATGTACGATGTGTACGACGTGCATGCAAGCACATGCAAGTGTTCGCTGGAGTCATTTCCCTGCGGACGTAAAAAAAGTGAAAAGAAAGACCCGCCAAAGAGGATCAAGTGGCACCCTCTTTCACTCGAATTAGGCATTTCGTCGAGGTCGCGCTCCGCGCGCACGCGCGATTGATCTTCACTCTGACACGTGCGAATGTTGCTTTCGTTTCGCAGCGATGAAAAGCAAACAGTCGTGGCTGCGACTTCGACGCGGCTGTGCTCGGGCTTGAAGAGATTCGTCGTCGCTGTCTCGCGCTAACTTTCCTCGGTTCATCCCTACCACACCTCTGTCGCCGTTGCTGTTGCAATGACGCTGTGGTGACCGGGGTCCGTAAAGTCCAAGGGGCCGCGGCGCAGGCAGCGAGCAAGAGCATTCTCGATCCGTCCGCGGAAATCAAAACATTGTGACTCGCAAAAAAAATTCGTCACGTTCGTACACGTGTGTGCGTGCATATATTTATCCCTGCTGCCGCGCGCGCGCTCGTCCGTGCGATCCCGACATGAATGCTCCTGTTGTTGCTGCCGCATCGTAATCCCGAAATAGGATCAAGGATAACGACGTCGTAAATTTTTTCGCGTCTACACTTCTACCGTGGCGCCGTGCAAGAGTTGAGAAACCGGTCGTGTGCACTCGAGTAAGTTCTCTTAAAATGATCATATTCAGTTAAACACTATGTTAAAAACTACAGGACATTACATACAGTTTAATACAATCCAGCGTTTTTCAATCTTTTTCAGTATGCGGCACATTAAGTAACAGTGTTTGCCGTTATCTATATAAAATTATCTAAATAATGATCTAGATGAAGAAATAGTTTCATCTTTATCTAGATTATTATAATGTATATCTTCATCTATATCTTAAATAGAAGTGTTATCTTTTTCAAATTATTTAAGATAACTTCCTAGTAAACGAAAATAGATTGAAAATTTGTAATCCATTTTAATTTATTTAAATACATTTTGAATTAAAAGACAGCAATTAAGTCATTTTAATCCTATGTTACGAACTAAAATGGATTGGATGACCTGCGAAAATTCCTTTTAGATTGAAAAAATAAAAATCACTTTAGTTCAATCCTGTTTCATGGATTAAATAGCCCGCATAATTTTTTTGGAAAAAAATAGAAATCCTGTAATTTGAATCTCACTTCATGGATTAAAACATTCAAGAAATTTTTAAATTTTAATTGAATAGAAATGGATTCATGTGATTATTGTCGAATCCAAATTCTTAATTTTTTAAATCCATTTCTATCCATTTTAAATATTTTGAATCCATTTCCATTTGTGGGATTGAATAATAACAAGAATAAGATATTGTCTTTAGTCTCAACTTCCAAGTTATCCTCCATCTATCCTAACAGAATTTTTGAGTAATAATATATGTAGATGTGTTCAAAAATTCACTGCTATTTCTGAAAATCTATAGAATACATAATGTGAACTATAGATTTTTAGTATTAGCAGTGTATATTGCAATACAGTTCAGATTGCACAGATCAGTAGTAATGCAATATAAAAATTGAAAAATTTAGAAACTTTTACAAGGAATTTTGTCAATTATATAATGTGAGTTATACATTTCTTATATTTTTAACTTTAATTTTTATTTCCATATTGATTCAAATTCAAAGAGAAATATTTTTGTCATTAAATTGTTTGAAGAACTCTCTTTTATTTTATAAAGATTTAGAAATAAAAATATGAATATATATCTTAAATTATTTTGCTTAATAGTGATATTATATAAAAATTATCTAGATAAAATCATGTATAATTTATTTTTTATTTAAAAATTAAAATTAAATTATCTTTATCTTATATTATTATATTTACATGTAATTTATCTTAACTTTAGTTACACAATTTTAAATTATTTAAGCACAATACTTGATTATAATATAGTCTTATCATATACCACCAATACAACATTCAAAAATAAAAAATACAGTTCCAAAGCTTTATTTTTCATTGTTTTAAATGGTTTTATTTGATTAAAATGAGACTAAATACAATATAATTTAGGACATTTTTACAATTTTTAAACTATTTTTTACTTTGCGTTTCATTTTTCTTTCTAAATTTTTTCACTTTGTTTTACCTTTTTTAAAATTGCTGATACACTTGAATACTCTTTGCGACATACCGGTTGAAAAATACTGTAATAGATTATAGAAAATAAAGATATTTAAAATAAAATAATTTAAATTCAATAAAATATAAATATCTTATCGAGAATAAAACATTCTTTTTCCAGATTTCTCCATTTTAAAGAGAATATAAATTTTAAATAAACAGCTTTCTGCAAAATGGTTTCGTTAGTGGCGAACGTTAGAGTTACCAGCTCTCTTCGTCATTGGTGCATTTGCACCGTGAAAACATTGACCACAAGCGCAATGCCGAGTCCTAAGGACGAGGCGAAAGAGGTGATTGTTAATTACTTGGACGGAAAGGACAACGGTATCGCTGTATTAGGATTGAACAGGCCTGCCGCTCGTAACTCCTTCGGGAAGGCCCTGGTCTCTCAGTTGAACGAAGCGCTGGCCTCGATCAGGCAAAACAACAAGCTACGAGTACTTATAGTACGCAGCCTGGTCCCAAAAGTGTTTTGCGCCGGGGCGGACCTACGAGAGAGATTCAAAATGGACAATTCTGAGGTGCTGCGATATGTGTCTTCTTTACGGAGTCTTATGACTGACGTAGAAACCCTGCCGACGCCGGTGATCTCGGCTATAGACGGCGTAGCATTAGGCGGAGGTCTTGAGTTTGCGCTAGCTAGTGACATTAGAGTCGCCTCTTCCGAGGCCAAGATGGGTCTTGTGGAGACGAAATTGGCGATAATACCGGGCGCTGGTGGCACGCAGAGACTTCCCAGGATTGTTGGGGCAGCCAAGGCTAAAGAATTGATTTACACCGCGCGGATTCTCGATGGCGAACAAGCGATGCAGATCGGGCTCGTCAACGAGGTGGTCCCGCAAAACAAGGTCGGCGACGCGGCTTACCAAACGGCTCTCTCGATCGCGAGAGAAATTTTACCCAATGGTCCCATTGGCGTTAGGTGAGTTGTCAATGTAAAAAAAAAATATATAACTCATTAAATATGATTCATAAAAACTTATTTTTAAAAATGTTTAATATGAACTATAAATAGATATGAGAGAAATGAACAATGCGAAATAAAGATAAAAATAAATGAATACTAATCACAAAAAAAAGAACAATATAGATAATGAGGGACAAACAAGCGTAATTAGAAAACATAGAGTGGAGCATTTTATAATATATCAAATCATGTATTATTGTCCGCGAGAAACAGGTATTTAAACGTGACGATGATGCTTACTCGGAATCATTGATATGATCTCTCACGTATTATATAATATACATCACACCACACACGTTTATCTTCTTGTGCTTATCAAGCACAAGTAATACGAATTTTTCTGACACTTGTATTTTATTTATAACTTCCATTTATCAACGAAATACAATACTTATTTATAAAATCCATTTTTTAATCTTATGCTGTATCGTTTAGATTGGCGAAAGTGGCTATATCTAAAGGCACAGAAGTATCTCTCGAAGACGGTATGGAGATCGAGGGGCAGTGTTACAGCAAACTCGTGGATACGAAGGACAGAATTGAAGGACTCGCCGCTTTCGCAGCGAAGCGTGTACCTGTCTACCAAGGAGCATAAAACCTCATGGTGTCATAAGCCAGGGTTGACAGAAAAAGTCCAGTAAGTGGAAAGAACCATGGTAAATTCCAATTTTTTCCGAACTTTATCCAATGAAATAAACTGGCAAAAACTATAAAAATTACTAATATGAAATATTAAACAATGTTTATATAATTTTATGCAAAAAGATATTTTTATTTTGATTAGTAAATTATACTAATCATTATCATTAAAAAAAAAATGAAGATAACCAATAGTAACGAATTAATAATAATGAAACCTTATAATAATAGCTTTTTTTTAATTCTAATCAATTCTAATTAATTTGTGAAATACTTTTTTTTAAACAAAAGCTGGACATATAAATGTCACTATTTTATATTAATTTTTAATGAGAAAAGTAATAGTAGCAGAATTAAAAATTTTTATTTATATAGATCTGTTTTGCATTTACTATTCAACACCTTATAAAAAAAAACTTATTTACTATGTCGATTCCTAGTCTATTATGGATTTTATTTTGGATAAAGCTTGAAATTGGAAAAGTCTCAATTGATAACACTCTCTTATTATTTTTGTTTTATCGTTATTAATAGAAAAGACCGACTGATAACAAATAGGCCGACTAACAACAGATAGAAAACAAGGAAAGCATTACCAATTGAAAGATGCTTTTTCAATTTAAGCTTATTCAAAATAAAATCCGTAATTTTTTTGTCGTTTTCTTAGGAAAATATTTTTACCACTAGCATGGACTTATACAAACAAGGTAAAATTTTGCCAACCCTAGCCATAACAAACGCTTCATTCACATATCACGGATTTTATATGCGTTTTATATCGCAAAAAATATACATATTTTAAGTGATCACATATATATTGATTTTAATATATATATATATATATATATATTCTTAATATTTTATTAGAAATGCATTTACGTTGTAAAACGGAAGTTAATAGAATAAGAAATTAATATCAAAAGTTTGATGCAAATTGCAACAACAGCTGTTGCAGCATTAACCTTGCACATTTGCTATTTGCATATGCTAATAAGGTGCCTTTTATACTTTGTCAGCGGCGGAAAAAACATTCTACGTCATACCATATCGTCTTCCAATAAATATCGTAATGTTTTTTTTATGTTATTGTTATTGTTTAATATATATGTACATATGGATGCGTAAATGCAATGATATATGCGTGATCGTCTGTTCACATGTAAGATTTACGAGAGTAGAATGTTTGTAGACAAAAAATAAATTACTATATTCATAATGCCAATAACCTTTTTATTCAACACCTACGACTTCTGTGCATCAAGTGATGATAAAATAATCGAAAAAAAGCATATGTACAAATACATTGTATTTCTAAGTGTGCGTGAAAACAATTCTACCTAGAACCTTGAGTGATGAGAAATTCTGCTTGAAACTATGAGAGTTAAGTACTATATTTTTCTTGCATTTTTCTTCATTATCAGGAATGTAACAATTGGTAAAAAATGAAAAAAAAAAAAAAATATACAATAATTGGACGTATATAGAATGGCTAAAAATGCAAATTTATCTTGATCTAGAAAAATATTCTGTTCTTAGGCTCCTTAGCTGTTAGACGCATTGTAACGGAACACTAAGCTATTCTTTCTCCCTGTTTTCCTTTACGAGTGTCAGAAGGATTTTCAATTGGTTGATGGTGTCCTTGGGACAAGTGACGCGGTGTCCTACCGTCAGATCACTCTCATAAATCTCGTGATCATTACCACCCTCAGCCGTTTTGTCGCCGAAGAAATGTATCTCATCATATCCTTGAATATGACGCAAGCAATACGTTTTATCCCAACCAATAGGGAAAACATCGAAAGAGATTTGTCCCCCTTAGAAAAAATAAATAAATTTGCTCGCTACAATTTATATATGCAACATATATTGATTTTGATATTAATTTATATCTCAGAAGATATTTGCAGTAATAAAATATATCGAAATAATTCGACAATTATAATTTATTATATTAAAATTTAACTCTACTAATTTCTGAAATTTCTTTTAAAAAATTTATGTAAAATTTCAGTCTAATCAATTAAAACTTGACTCTCTCGCGATGTGGGTATTGTTTATATGACGTCAGAGGTAAAAAAACTCACAGTTTTTGACAGTTGAGAAATGTACCATTATTTCAAGAATTATTTTACACTTCTATGTGACATATTGAACAGATAAGTTATAAATTTATCGCATGTTTTACAGATTTCAGGATTACGAAATTATTGTATTTTTAAAAGAAAATTAAAAAATAAAGCTGTACGTAACAATTAATTTATTGCATTTTTGCCTCTGATACGTCATAAACAATATCGTGCTACGAGAATACTAAGCCTTAATTGATTTATTTCTATATAACATGCCACTTACCAATACTGTAAGTCAGACCCAAATCAGGAAATTCTTTTTTGAGGGCTTGTATGAATTTCTCACGAATATGATGTTCATTGTCGTATTCATTAAATTGTTCGCGTTCCTTTTTGCTGCAATTTCGTCCCACTGGTGTAACGTTCATCATGCCCGTACGGAATTCTATAAATGTTCCACGCTTAAATGGCAGCTTCAGCTCAGATATATATCGCAAGACGAAATTTATAAAATCTTGCAGAACATCCTCTCCAAGTATATCCTGGATCGACTGTAATTCGACACTTGTTAAAAGGGACATGCGTAATCTGTTATTGCCTCTTGATATAACTACAAGATATCCTATTTATGACGGGATTACGTTTCGAGATTTCGATCATAAATCAAATTGATCGTGAGCGTCGAATAGTGTTTTTTTATAAAAATGAAAAATTATTTAAGCAAAATAATTATTTTATTACTTGAAATGATTGTAGATCTCTATTTAAGGAAATGACAAAATTTTTTAAAATATATTTTCTAATAGAAAATTAATATTTAGCTTAAGGATGTATGTTATCACATCTCAAAAATTTTAAAAATTTCATAAATTGTTCAATTATTACATTACAAATATTTGGGAATATATTTATTCTCTTCAGCATATACAAAACTAAGAAGGCGACTTAATTTACAAAATTTTCTACCATTCATCCCTCATCCATTTATCCTTTTAAATTTAGTGTTATTATTTCCTGTACTTATGCTTTTTACAATATTACATCCATTTACATTTATACATTTGTACAATCTTTCAATTTTTCTACTTTTATTTCTTCTGTAAATTAACACAACTCTAATCCATATTGTACTTATTAAATACTTCTTCTTACTTCCATCCTCCTTATACATTTCATTCTACTTCATCTTTTATTTCTATCTAATTTCTTTTATCTTTTTATTTCCTTTTCTAAATATCTTTTTTTATTCCCTTTCCCTTATCGCTTTCCTTTTTCAAACTCATTTTTCTTCTCTTTATACAGTTTCTTTAATATCTTGTTTTTTATTCTATTTAAATTCTCTTTTCATAATCTATTTATATAATCCTCCCCTTAACATTTCCTAATTCTATAAACCAATTCCTTGTTTTTTGACATTCTTTTACATAGTGACAATATTACAATATTTGCTTTCATCATAAAATACGTAACTCTAGTATTTTTCTTTTATCCAATATTGGTTATTTTGTTCCGTATTTCCATATCTGAACTTCATCAATACTCTAATATCTCCTTTATTAATTTCTTCTATATTTTCTTTCTTCTATCAATATCTAGGTCCCGAATTTTTCAAGCCTATCTCTTTAAATCTTCTCCCATTGCCTCTGGTAACAGTGGTAACCATATTTTTATCGAGAAAATAAAGGAAAAATTTGAAAATTATAAGGCTTTATTCCTAGATGTTTCTAAATCATTTTATGGCTGTTAGGAATTGATGCATTTCGAAATTTTCTTGTGTAATATATCAAAATAAGGTACTGTGCAGTTTTCTGATAATTTTAAACTGGTTCGACTGTGTGAAACAAACCCTTAATTTAAATTTGGAATAAGTTTCAGATAATAAAAAATGAAAACGGATCTAATCTAAACAATTTTAATTAAATATATAATTATATAAGATTATTTTTATGTATATATATTTATATTTTTTACATTTTTAACAAATGTGTACATATATATATATTTTTTTTTTTAACAAAAATGAGTCTTTTAATGTATTTCTGAAAAAAATGTATTTGTTTTAAAAGATTATGATTATTGTTAAAAAAGTAAAATTCTAAACAGTTTAATTGCATTTTGTATAAATGTAAGCTTCAAGAATATCAACTTTACATTGGATTTTTCACTCCAAATATTATTTATTACTGAGAATATTCTCTTAGCAGGAGCGTTTGAGCTATGTACTATGGAGACATAAACAAAATTCTACAATTTTTGAAATATTTTTTCTTTCAACAACCCCTAGTTAAATTAATCGAATAAATTCACAGAAGTGGCAATAGCAGTTCAATGTATTAGATATTAACTTCACTTTTTCTCTTTTGCGACAAACTGTGTTCAATTGCTAAATTCCAACATATATATACCTATCGTTTCAAATACAGATAGTATATGGCTGATTTATAGCAGATAACAGTAGATCTTTTTGGTTGCGCCAAATAATTAATGCTGCTCTTGCAAAATTAAATTTATCGACTGTTTTTATAAAAATTTATTTATTAGTACGATCTTAGACATTGGATGCCAATTCAAAAAAATTTCTGTTAAAATAAAGGACAAAATTGAGTTTTGAGAAAATAAATCTAAAGGACAGCTATCTGAAATAAAGGATTTTCTTCTGAAATAAAGGACGTATGATCACTTTATTTATACTCCATTACTATTATACTTTTTTTCTTTTCCTTCCAGCCCAAATTTTCACCCTGTATGCCATTTCACTCTGTACCAAATTTAAATAAAATCGATCTTATAAAATTCGGTTTTAAGGCTCCTGTCTACTCGCCGCGGCCATATTGAAGTCGTAACGTCGTAAGCGAGAAATCACTTGGCTAAAACAAAATATCGAAATCGCTTTAAATCATTTGTAAAAATCGGATTCGACTATCCTTTTTCCACCTAACAGTCAGTAAATAGTCGTAAAAAGCACGTAAAGTGAAGCCTATTCAGGAAAACACACGGATAGTTATTGAAAGGAGTGAAAAATGTGCTTTTATGTATAAAATTCAAAGAAATTTTACTTGCGGTCTATTTTTACGAATTTGGTAAATACGAGACAAGTCACATTTTCATAATGAAACACATAATAACAAACTGACATGCACGACAACATTTCATCGTCAATCTGTCACCTTTCACGCCTATTAGTTCTAATATATCTATTTTTTAATTTACTAGAAATAAAACCATGTTTTTAAAAAAATTAGTACTTTTAGAATTTTATATTATTTAAAGATGAAATATGTTTAATTAAAAAAAAGAAATAAAATTTGGATTCCTAATGTCAATCTGATGATGCGTTTTATTGGTCACAAGCTTAATATAACGTTATATCTTATATGAAAAAAGATAAATTCAACGAGACAGAGAGAAATATTCATTGTAGCAGTTTTAAATATTATACTAGATATTTTTAAAATGATTGAGAAAGGATTTGTGAAAGCAATTTCAACAAATTTATCTAAAATAAATATTTTTATGTTGTTCAATTTGTTGAAAAGTGATGACAGATATAATGTATGTTCTTAGCAATAGTGCACGATGGAATTTTCATTAATCCCATCCTATTATTATTAATACTAAAAAGAGACAATTATGATGATTATTATAAATATGTATGACTCATTACAGCAGAGACAACTTTCAATCTCTCATGTATTTTGATCATCAGATGTTATTGCATTTTTGCAAAATGTTTGCTGATACTATTTGCAATAGCAAAACTGTTTAGCATTTGTCATCAATCTGCTATTAATATGTTTAACATCTGTTTACTGTTAGTCACCACTTTGTCATATATTTTGTTGTCGGAGATTGCATATTGATGGAAGTATGCTAACAGAATTACCCATTTATAGCTTTTCGACTAACATAATTTATTATTAACATTTGCAATTACAGAATATGTGATTATAAAGATTATAATCTACTTGTTTATTTTTAGTTAATATGTCGATTCTATAAGTCTAAAAATTTATAAAATAATTCGTCGAGGTAATCGTAAGTACAGGGATACCTACAACTTTCGTTACTTACTTTTGAGGGTAAAGCCTTGTCATTTTTGAAAGCGATAAGGCCATTTTCCGCGAAGACATATTTATACTTTTCAAACAGGTTTCTATCGCCTAATTGTTCTTGAAGCTTGTTTAAATCAGAACCTCCGACTACCGCGATGTCAAACTCCTTCTTTACAGTTTCTAAGAGAAACTTTTCAACGCTAGGGCTAATTGGCTATGGAAAGAATACATTTTCTTGATCAATAGATAGGTAAGAACTCAAGATAATATAGTTATAACATAATAATATGTATAATATAATATCTAACAAAGGGAGACTCAAAAGTGGAAATGTGGTTTATTGAAAAAGCTTATGTATATCCATATTAAAAATTCCAACTCTTAGCTTCAGATATCTCTTAGTTTTTTCAAAAATTAACAATAAATAAAACAATTTTGGAAGCATCGGATTAATTGATAGGATCTTAAGGAAAGGAGAAAAAGAGTTAAGTATTCCAGATCAAATCCAGGAGTGTGAGATTTGAAAGGTGCAATACTGCCATCTACCCACTAAAACTATCCTTGTTCTCTGGCTCAACTTTGGAGACCTTGGGACGTTGAAAAATAACATGTTACAAATCACTTTCAGGGATTTACAACACAACATGGCTAATCTGAACATCACATCAACAATATTGAAACAAAGGCAAAGAGGGACATGCCCAAAGGGACCATCCTCCTCAGGCATTCTTGGCTAATGAGGCTCATCGAACCCGAATCTGTTATCAAGTCTTCTCAGCGTTTTCTTTGATTGATATCATCCTGTTTACAAAGTGGAAAAAAGCTTCCTATTTAGCCTCATTTTCTAAAATAGCTTGGAAGATTGCTCCGAGACTAAGATTATCATTTTTGATTTCTTTTAATTCACATCGCAGACATAAGTCAATTGGTTTTAGAATACTATAATACTTAACTTTTTCCTCCATTTCCTAAGATATATTATCTTAATAAGATTTTTATATATCCTGAGTTTTATATATCCAATGACGTAGATAATTATCATATTTATTTGTTGATTTTTGATAAAAACTAAGGGATATTTGAAGCTAGAGTTTGGAATTCTTAATACGAGCATGAAGGACTATCTTATGCAAAAGCATTACAAAAAAGCGTCTACTTCTAGTCTTCCCATTGTACGGAGAAATATAATATCGTTTTAAATATAGTATTTATTTCAAAAAGACTTTTTTCATATGCAAAATATGATACCTGTCGTGGTTCAGTGAGTGTGCCATCCACATCAAATAGGCAAATAATTTTCTTCGACATGATATAATTTTATCTCATTCAAGTACCTAAGTTCTCTGAAACACAGAAATGTTCACAAGTGACCCTTTGCATACAAAATAAAATAGAGCATCGAGAATGCCTTGAAAATTATATTAGATTATGGATTAGTTTCTTTTATTAAAAAACAATTTCAAGATGAAAGAAATAATCGAAAAATGAGATTTTAAATCACGTGCCAGGTTAAAGAGACAGGTTAACAATTGCCTCATCTTCCCCCTCTACTTGTTGAGTAAAAATGGATTTGCTAGTGATACATCATTTTTAATGTTCTTAACCATGAAGCTTTCGTAGTTATATATATTTAGATAACGAACTGTATGAGCTCTCATTCATAATTACTTTAATTGAAAAGATATGAAAAAAAAACCTCGAAAGAAAAATTGCATACATGTAACCTATCTCGACACTCAATGACAAGGAAATCATTTTGGAGCGACTTGGAAACTCCGGAGACAGCTCCGGAAATTTTGACATACGTGATGCGACCAACGGCATTTCGCACAAGATTAACGACAAGAAGAGCAAAGAAGAGGTTACATTCGAAACAAAATACAATTTTAAAAAATATATATGTATAAAATAGACGTGTATATATATATATATATATGCGTGTGTGTGTGTGTGTGTGTGTGCGTGCGCGCGCGCGCGCGCGTGTGTGT
>QKQZ01053402.1:0-12110 GCA_003595255.1 Solenopsis fugax
CGCCGTTGCCGACGCCGTTGCCGACGCCGTTGCTACCTTGGTTCTTCAATATTGGATCACGACGGTTAGTAAGAGTGGGAAGGGTGCGATGGAGTCTGATAAACCCTTTGCGGACCGTCCCCAAAACGTTTCTATACCGATGCTGACGAAATACACTCAGAATGATTCAAAGGGTACTTTTGAAACGATGATGATGGGGATTGGATAGCCGAGTGACCTTGAAAAGAAGCTTTCACTTGCAATCGGTAAGCGGCGCTATTTCAAAAGCGGTAACTTTGAAGTTGAAAGTAAATTGGGTTCTCGGAAAGTCTGCTCTTTGATTGAAGAGCAGCGAAGAGGAAGTGGAACAATTTATGAAGAATCTCGCAAAATTGTCGTTACTTTAGATTCTTGTTATTAATGTTTTGAAACATAAATCTTACTTCAGAAGCGATCCGAAGAGATGTTGCTTGAAGCGATTTAAGCAATAGCTTCCAAAAAGAAGAAACCCTCTCAGATAGCAAGTTGATGGTTATTTGTCGTTATTTTAACGTCTCTAACGACATTTTGAGATGAAAACGGATGCGGAAGAAGGATTCTTAAAAATGGCCGAGTTGAAGAAATTATAATACATATAGGCTACGTTTATATCCAAAGACTTATGCGCGGTTCTGGCTTATGTCCCAGGATAGGTCTAGTTACCAACTATTTATAGCATAATCAACCTAAAGTATTTTCAAAGTCTTAGCGTTGTCTCCTGATTACGCTTTTCTGCTGTTTTTCTTAGTGCGAATCGGAGATTATATTGACGTAAGATAAATTTGATAGTAAAAGTTAGGTAACGTGTGTTTACACCGAAATTTCAGGTGACCTACTTTAGGTCAGGTCATTAAAAGCAAGGCCTAACTTAGTCAGGTCAGGTCACCAGTAGCGTAATAAGGGAGGGTGGCAGAGAAGAGACGATTTCGCCTTAGGGGCCGTCTAAGCAAGAGCGCCTATTTGGAGATTCAATACTTCCTTGCACAAGCAAAAATTTTGAATTGAAGGTTTGTTTATAATGAAAAACAAAAAGCTATAAACTATCTCGGCTATTCGGACGAAAGAGTAGTGATTAAAGTGGTGAAACTTTTATGACAAACTTCTTTTTTTGCTACAATTGGGATAAATTTCTATTTGTAAATGCATTGAAAATTTTGTTGCTTGTAATAGGTAAGTACATAAACGCATTTTAAATTAAAAAAGCTATTTGATAATCAGTCCATTAGTGACTGCTGTTAACAGTATAGTAAAAAAATGCAAAAGAAACGGAGGAAGGGAAGGAACTGTCTCAGACGTCATTTTTTTACTATACCGCTATTACCGCTATCACCTACCAAATGACATCGAAGGCTTAAATAATTTTAGGTCGAATTTGAAGTACAAGCCGTAGCCTAAATACATGATGTAAACGTAGCTAAACACAATTTTTTCAAAATTAAATAGTCGTGGAACAACATTTCAAATTTTAATATAAGGATGATAGATAAAATGTGTAAGTCGATTTTTTCCCTTGGAATTACAAGTATGTTTTTGCGGTATTTTTTAAAAATATTAGTATGTTTATTTTATAATTTAAATTGCTGAATTTGATTCTTGTCTTCAAAAAATTTTAATTTGTCAGGAAAATATTTAGTGTATAGTTATTAAATAAAAATCTGCAAAATTGGATTATTTTACCCATCATCCTTTATTTTAACCAAACTCTTATATTATAAAAGAGAGTTTAGTTTTACTAAAATTTTATTAAACTTATAGGTAAAATTCTTCAAAATACCATATTATCTCAAGATCATCGTAATTTTCAGGGTAAATTCTTTCCGTGTACAATACATCATTATATGAAAATTAGAAACCTGGCATAAACAAAATAAAATAAAGTAAAAAATGTAATAACATAAAATAAAATAATGAAGTGAATTCAAGTGGAACGTAAAATACTCCGATTAATTATACAATTTAGTGTGCGCGTCGGACATCGAGGTGCGATTTTCTTAAATAGATTTTATTCGAGAGCACTAAACAATTATTACCTACATTCTACAACAGGTATATCTTCCTTTGTCTTCGTTGAGACGCTGCTTCGCCCTCACCTTCCCCTCCGGCGAAAGAGGGTGGTGTCGCGAAAAAAAAGAAAAGAAAATCGCACGATATCTTTTACATATAAATAGCACAATAAATAATTTTTTTTCTCTTTCCATACAATCCTATGTTTCTCTCTCGCTATGTTACTCTCATCGCATTCTCTCACTCGTACGCTTCTCGACAAGCGGACAAATCATTGGCACATTGTATAGTAGACTCTTAAGTATATAAATAAGTCGTAAGTCGATGACTCGTTTAGATTATTAAATATATATATATGTATATGTATATATGTGTATATATATATATGTATACAAGGTGTTTGATAATTATTGACACAACGATTGTGGGTAGATAGAGCAAACTACACTGAATATAAAAAACTCTTGTGCAATTTTGCGATTTTCGCAATTTTAACGAGAAATTCATGAAGATTTGCGAATCAGCATGCGTGAAGAGCAATAAGAGACAGTCTAGTGATTAAGATTAGTTTAGTGCGCGTGTAGACAATGAGAAGAGCGTTCTGTAAACAACAATCTGTCGCTCATGCATAGTCACTGTTGCTTAGTTCGCTCTATCTATCCACGAGTGTTGTGTCAGCAATTATCAGACACTTTGTATATATACCGTATATGTGTATATGAATATTCAACATCTTTATGTTGTATATACGACTAGAACTCCTCGACATACGTATCACATACTAATATTGACTATCGTGTTTCAGGACGAGACCCGGGAGCACTTCGCGTCCCGAGTCTTGGCGACGTTCTCGTCCTTCCGTTCGATTCGAAAACTGGAAATCCTCAGAAATCAAATTCTTCCTATTTCCTGGAACCTTTTCTTAGAGAAATTTAATACCAGCGTCTATTTGATTAAAATGAATTCATTCTTCAGAACTGGATGAGGTGTGACATTCCCCAGTATTTAAACTTCTATAACTTTTTTCTTTTTCTAAAAGATTAATTTTATTATTTTATTTTTATATCTTAAGAGACAATTAGTATATTTATAGTAAAATATAGCATGGGTAGCATGGGATGTGAGATACTACACATGATTCGCCATGTAGATTTTTTCCACCTGATTCGCAGAAGATTAATTACTTACTTTGAGTATTTAAAAAATCACTAATGAAATAAATAAAAATAAATAACTGTTAGTACTAAGTTTCTCTAAATTTCTCTTTTCCGTGATCCCTTTATCTTCGCGAATCTCAGTCCTCCATTGCTGGCTCGATATTTTTAAAACGGCTACACGATCGAATTCGGCAAAAAGAATTTTCTTTCAGAAGAAAATTTTTTCCCACGAATTTTTTTTTTACACGAAAGAAGTGTATTTGATAAAGAATTATTGAGCGATCGGAACGCTTGTTGTCTCTTCGAAAATCGTCGAATGGATGAGAACGGCGCCGTCGTCTTATTGCTGCATCATTGACTGTAAGATCGTGACAGTGTTATTCACTTAATTGCTAGTACTTTCGCAATACTTTCGCAATGCTTCCGTCCAGACTTTATTTGGACGAGCTTAATTAATCCGCTGGAGGGAATTGTTGATACTTGAAATCGCCGTACATTTTATTTCGTATTTTTTTTCGTTGAGAAATTGTTTTTTAGACTGTCGATAAATTGATTCCTGTGTTTCAACATTTCTCTTTTCGTGTTTATCTTTGATTATATTTCAGTTATGATATCTTTTCTCTCTGTCACGATTCATTTCATTTTTCTCTTTTGTTTTTTGTACGGAAAAGATAAAATTGTACGGTTCATTCTTCCTCATTTTAATCGGATAAATAAGATTCTTAATACTTAAAAGACTAACCCATCCCCCTTCTTTTCTTTTCTCTCTCTCTCTCTCTTTCTCTCGAGAAATTAGCACTTTATAATACTCTAGTAATTAATACTTTCGTGGCCGAAGGCGTTTCCTGAAAGTATATCTCTCCATATCTTCTAAAAAATCTCGCGATATCTTCATCATTTATTGATCGTCGCTCTTTTTGCTTCTAAAAACTCTTTTGACTTGTACTTCTTGCTGTTTGATCTCTCCGACGTTTCCGTCGGTTTAATTCCGTGGCATGTATTCGCGTGCGATCGATTCACAGATCTTTCACGAGGAAAACCAAAGAAGAGATGAAGTCGCGCGGGGGAAAAGAAAGAACAAAAATCGACTCCTTAATTCGACTCTCCGCTGGCGACCGTGCCGTCGGTGGGCGGGCCGGTCACGATCTGAGGCTCGCTCGCGGGTAACCCCTGCATCTCCTGCACCCCCTGGAACAGCTTGCCGGGGAATCCCTGCAGGAGATCGTAGGAGACCGGCGTGGGCGGCAGGGCGGTGGTGTGCGCGTGTGGCGATTGCAGGACGGCGATCACTCTCCGGAGCTCTTCCAAGGCGTTTCCTGCACAGAAAAAAATGACTATCAAATCAACAATTCATTGTTTCATATATAAGCAAGAATATAAATCTTCTTGGAAGAATTTGATAATCTTGATCATACATAATTTGCTTACATGAAGAAACAAAATTTCTTTATGTTAGCAAATTATGTTTTTTTTTTAGATTATAAATACTTTCAAGGAGATTTTATATTCTTGCTTACATATGAAACAGTGAATTGTTGATTTAATACTAATTTTTTTTTCTGTGTGCGCGAACGACAGAGCGTTTCTCACCAGTCAGTCGAAAAATTCAATCTTCAATCTTAAGTTTAAACCGTGAGATGTTCGCGCCGAACGAAAGGCGTCGTTACCTTGCATAAGGATGTAATTTTTCGCCAGCAGGAGGGTGGCGATCTTGGACAGCTTCCTCACCGACGGACTGTGAGCGTAAGGGATGACGGAACGGAGCTCGTCCAGGGCGTCGTTCAAGTCGTGCATTCTCCTGCGCTCTCGTGCGTTAATGTTCAGTCTCACACTCTTTCCCTGACGAGTTGTCTTCGATTTCGGAGGGCAGTTCAGTCGCGAAGCTGTGGGTCTAAAAAGATTGCGGAATTACATATGTATCAATATTATTAATTTATGTTTTGTATTTTAATTAAAAATTGACTAACGTTTTTTAGAAATAAATATATTTTATTAAATATATTATATTTAATAAAAGATGTCTCTAAAATTAAATTAATTGATTTCTCGGTTATTTATGTTCTTTGATATATTTATTCAGTTATTTATTCAGTTATTGTTGGAGAAAATATGTTCCTTCCTCCTTCTGATGGTTATTTATATCTTTTTATAAGTGAAATTTTCAGAGTTCCATTTTCTCTTTTCTGCCAAACTTCTCTTCTTTATTTTTTTTTTTTGTCACAATTATTCTATTTTACTGGAGACTTTTAAAGTGGCTTTACTCTCGAGTGAATGAAAACTTTATTTTTTTATTTTAATTTAAATCGAGTACCTCTCGTCCGGTCGATTTTCATCGGACAATGCGCTCGACGAGGCGTGGGGTTGCGGTTGTTGCTGAAAGTAAAAGCCACCAAGACCCACAGCACCCAGCGGAGTCCTTCGTCCTGGTGCGCTCTGAGTGTGCTCCGACGAGTACGCCGCTGGGGGACCCGAGACACCCGGGTGCGAAGCACCTGGTGTTGAGTATACAGACTCGAGAGCTGCCGCAGATTGTGGAGGCAGCGGATGCTGGAAGAAATAATCCTTTGTTATAATTTTTTATGAAAAATATATTAACCCTTAAACACACTAGAGGGTCTGGGAGACCTTTCTGAAAAAACAAAAACTTTACTTCCGTGTCATTTTATTTTAATTGAGCAATGAAGTTAATCAATCATATCGGTCAACAGGGGAGACTTCAAACTTTTTTACCACCTAGCCCGAATCTTCTTTCTCATTCCGTCTTCACACAGCAAGCGATCGAATTTTAGGAAAATTTCCAGCAGTGTGTTTAAGGGTTAATATTTTATATGTATTTTTATTATTTATATTATTATATTATATATATTTATATGTGTAATGAATTAAATGAATTTCTATTTTATTCCAACCAATATATTTCATCTTGTCCTCTGCAATTTATCCAGTAAACATTAATTAATAGAAAAGTAATGTCAATATTATAATTATCTGTTCAATAATATGTATAACTGTTACATATAACATGTATTATATTATTTGTAAGCATTTATGTTGTTGAGTAAGAAATTATAATATTGATGTTACTTTATCGTTAGTTTACAATGTTTATTTACCAATTTTATTGTCGTTTAGAGAATATTATTATTCCGTCTCTTTTATTACTCATTTTCGACTATTCTTGAAAATTTTCAACGGTACTTAATTCGAGGCATATTCTGTGTAACTTACGGTATTACGATGCTCCCAGGCCCAAGTAGGATGCGACGCGGTGCGCTGCCAGGATCCTTGCTGCAGATGTGCCTCCGGCAGGCCCTCCCTGCGATCGTCGTCCTCAGTTGAACTGCTCTCGCCGTCGTAGGATCTCATTTCCCGCGAAGACACTTTTCCAATTTACCCGGCAAACCCTTTCTTCCTTGCTCTTAGTTCCTGCAATCGTAAATTTCAACTTTACACTTTTCCCATCTCGTTTAAATAAATTTTATTAGCGACAAATTTATTTTAAATTTATCTTTTGCATTTTCATTAAACAAATTTTACATACAGTTTCAACCATATAATTTATTACTTTATTTCTCGTTATTTTTTTTACGCGAATAATTCATTTAATCTCGCTGGAATTTGTTTTAATAACGCAATTCATTCAAATTTTAAACTTTCCGCACTTTTCGATAATATAAATACCTCAAATTTATTTTTTTACATTTTTTCGCAAGTTTTCTCTTTAAAAAAATACCAACGTTTGATCTCAGTAATGATAGTTTTACCTTTCAATGATTCCGAATTTCATTTTCTCCTGTTTCGAAGGAAAATATTTATTTTCATTTCGTTTTTCTGTTAACTAGCACCGCCGCCATTCGTAGACGGGGGCAGGAGGCGTCATCGGTCGTTCTAATGCAATCAATAGCAAGCGGAACACTTACCGACGACAATTTTTTTTTCCACCCCCTCCGCGCGTGCCCCTCCCCCTGCGGAGTGCAGAATCACGGCGATCAGCGAAGTTTCTCGCGCTCCAGCGCGCAACGCAGGATCATCCCTCCGTCTGCGTTTTCTTGACAATCGGTTTTCAAGAATCACGACCCCGCGCGGACCCTGCGGCCTCTTCTATTGTCGCCGCCGTCGAAATCACCCGACTCGACAGCCAGACACAGCCATTTTAATTTGCTGGAGCTGTGTCTCTCGGTGAAAAAAAAAAATCCCGTGGAGCCCTCGGGGATTTCTTCGCGGGATCTTCGTCTCGCGCGAAGGACGCTCGAGATGGATTCTTGAGTTTCCCGTTTCACGACGATGATCTCCGATGAAGAAATCGCCGTTGGTGAAATTATCGCGCCCGAACGTGACACGTCCCAGGCGTCGGGGGCACGCACGCGTCTCTCACCCGTTGTTTGGCGGATCCTGCGCAGGAGGGGTGCGCAACCCCCGAATTAATTCGGCCACCGTGTGTCAGAGGGTGCGCTCGTTACGACCGGGGGATGCTGCGCTGGACCATCGACTGGCGTACTCTGGCGGATAGGGTCGAAAATCCACCCCCGGTGAGCGTCTTTTTTACCATCGGAAAAGGAGAATCGTGTCCAAGAGAAGCAAGAGAAGTCGCTAGTTGCCAGAAATACATTTTACGTAAGGACGACGTGCGCTTTTAAATCTTTTTGACGAGAGCTATTCGAGAGAAATGTATATAAAAAAGTATATAACTTCTATAGAAAAAGTAGGAGCAATTTCGGAGTTGGAAAAGATGGTTTAAAAATTAATAATTATAAATAAAGATGGAATGTCAAATAAAATTATTATTGAGGAAAAATTTACTTCAAACTTGCCACACTAAAAAAAAGAGTTTGGTTAATAATAATATTAATTAAGCCTTGATAAAATAATTTTAATTGCATGTTTAATTAATATAAACAAATTAATATAAACAAATATTTATTAACATTTAGTAATTATATGAATCAGTTACTAAACGATTATTAATTTGTTACTAAATATTACTAAATATTTCGTTAACATTAACCAAATATTAAATTGAAATTATTTCGCCAAAACTTAGTGATTATCATCTAGATTTATTTATCAGTGTACGTAATTTTTAGCAAGAAAATTATTTGTGTACAGTCATTTTCATTAATTATTATATTCCAATAGTCTGTTTATTTTTTACCTATAATGCAGCAAATCAATAAATGAGTATTTTATGTCTATAAAATTTCTAATTAAACACATTATTATAATAATTGATAAATTAAGTATTTATTACATTACATAAATATCGAAATATTTATTACTACCACTATTACGTTTTATACGCCAATATTCTTACATATCATATTGTTATGCTTCATCTTTCCTTCAAAAATCATATATGTTTATTATTATATTAAATTTGATATAAATATATATATCTTGATATTGCCACATCAAACACGCGAGATTTCTTCTCTCTATCGCAAAGAAATCAACGTCGATCCCTCACGATTTTACCATAAATTTCCCTAAACCTCCCTCCCATTCCTACGCCGATCTACCGTGTGTCGCGAATACAGCTCGCCGGCATATATCGTCGCTGAATACGATTAACGGACGCGCGTTAGCGCTCGCGGAAAAACATCGCGATCGTCGCCGGGGATGCCGAGACAATTCGGCGACGACCATCGCCCCTTCTGCGTGTGAATCACCCCCTTCCTCCCCCTCGCCACCCCTCGACGAGCGTTTCGCCCACGCCGCACGAACGCGAACGAACGGGTGACCCCGGGTGAGTTTTACTTTTGCGTGGACTGTGTGCGTGCGTGCGTGTGAGTGTGTTTGCGTACGTTTGCCGTAAACACAAAGCGACGTAATAATATTCCGCGCTGCTGCTGCTGCTGCGGCGTGCGACCCGCACTGAGACCGTCGCAACTTTGACATCGCATAAATTAATCGAAGGGTTAAACAGGGTTGTTTGCGCGCGTATACTTTATTTCGCGGCCAGTGGGAGGATAATTAATGCCGGCGCGCGAGTGTTTGGAAATGACTAGTGGATGCCTTATGCGCAAAATATTGCAAATTTCCGGAGAAATGCGCTCAAAATATAAATTTTCCGCCTGCGTTCACGGTAAACTGCTTTTCCCTTTATTACGTAATTAGATTATTTTTATTGTTACCTATCCATACTGCACAGGAATATTGTAGTAACGTTTTGAAGAAATATTTCATCACAAAACATTTGCAAACATTACAAAACGTTGCTGCAACACTGTAACAATGGTAAATGTCCGTCTTTAGAAATATCCCTGATGATATCGAACGAATATACATACGATATCATGTACGATATTGTACGAATATTCGTACAATATTTAGAATATTCTAGAAAATTCGTACGATATCTTGTGCTATTAAGGATTGCAATATTACAGTAATATTACAATATGTTTTTATATTACTGACAATATTTCAGGTACACCATTATATATATTAATACATTTTGGCACATGTGTATAGTATATTCCAAGAATATCATATATTTCTGAATTAATTTTTATATAGAAGAATCAAAACTTTACTGTCAAAACATCTTATTTACTTTCGTCTTCGCATTCAATTTTGTGAACCCGCCCCTTCCAAGAATCATTTCAGAATGTGAATGAAGATTCTCATGCTTCTTAATTTATCTTGTGCTTTTTAATTAGAACAAGTAGAATTCCAACGCGTCCATCTGATGATTGTAACGCATACTGCTCGTGGATGAAGCATAGGACATTGCTTTTTACAATATTTTTGAAACATTGCTACAACATTGCTGAAATAATATTACAAAAAAATCTTTGCAATGTTTTTACAACGTTGCACTGCAATGTGCAATATTGCAGCAGACTCCTGAGCTGTATGTAGGTAATATTCCCACATTTTTATCACGCAACTGTATTAAAATGTATATATTAATACACTGAAAGTATAATTTTGTTAAAATACAGATCTGAAAATAAATATGTTGAATTATTTTTAAAATTGTATAGAATATTTAACTTGATTATTAGAATGTCTGCACTAAAACTGTTTGCAGCAATGTTATCATTCTTGGACATCCTACATAATTATTTTGATAGCTTGGCATAAAATTATTTTCTGTTTCTAGCTAAATTTTTAGACGCTACAGTAAAATTGTTCTATCTATGTATAGGTACATCAAGAATATTTCAGGACTTGAGAGATGTGTAAATATCTTCGACATAAATCTCTAATGAAATTGAATTTATATTCTCGAACTACTAAAACATATAAGGTCTATCATAATATTATTTCTAAAAAATAAAACTATGCAATAATGTATTTACATTGTAAACTAATTCTAAATTCGTTGCATGTAAAAGTGATCCAGATAATTGAGTTTTCTCTTATATTCTTAACTGGAATAAGTTTAATAAATATTTACTCAAGAGGGACTTTACAGGAATAAACGTTAAAAGAATACCAAAAACAGATATTTGAAGAAACATAATGACTAACTTATTCTGAATTTAAAAATAACCGAATAGCTTCATAATATTCAGATTTCCAATCTCTCGTAAACGACTGGAGAATGAAAGAATTGAATCATAGAAGAGCATGCGTAGATGTGCTTCGCTCACTCGCGAGATACGCGTGAAATCTTTCTGGGTCGTACGGCAATCGTAGCACCTGAAGATTTATCGTTTCCTTCGTGCCGAGAAATATCTCGAGATCTCGAAAATAATTGCAGGCGCGTCTGTTTCTCCGTATATATTGCACAAAATTAATCATGCCAGTGCATCCAAATCCATTATTAGGGAGAGAAGCATAAAGTACCATAATTAATTCACTAACAATAAGTACAAAATGTATTCTTATTATTTCTAAAAATTTTTTTCAGTGAAAGTTCATTTAAAGTTGCAATGTAAGTAAATTTTTATTTCAGGTTTCGAAATCCATGATTTTTCATAATTTTCTTATGATATTATCTTACAGTTTTATTTTAAACATTTTTTGCATGATTTTTAAGCAAACCAGAAATATTACCTCGAATCTAGGAAATTCCAAAAATTATAAACATTATTATTACAATTAATTGCTATGCTTTAATTATTATGAAGGAAGATTATTTGACTTTATTAACATATTGAAACTGTATATATTGTATATACTTATACATTTTTTAAGCAGCGCTCGAAAAAATAATCTGGAAATGATTAAATGTCGCTATATTATTTCCTGTAACACTATCAAGAAGCAGAATCTGCCTCAATTGTGTTATTCTATTAACATTATTTATTAACGTTTATACTTCCTTTATAGAAAGAAGTAGTTCCAGAAATTCAGCTTAAAATATTTAAATATTCTTTTCTTATTACTTTTGACGTTCAGGAAGCAGGAGCTGTCCCAGTTATCTTCTTTCATTATTTTTGCATTGTCCCTCGGTGCTCTACGCATTTGTCCCATAAATCTCAAGCACGCCGTCAAGACTTGCTCTGAAAGGATTAAACGCGACCGCCATCACCTCCGATAACGTTATCAGGAAGCAGGGCCTGTCCCAATTATTTCCGAAAGGAAAGACGCGCGTCCGGAGGCCGATTGAAGAAGACCGCGAGAGGGAGGGAGAAAAAAGATCCCGCACGTACGCATACACACGTGCATCGGGCATATCTATCGGGCGTACCGCTCGGTACGACGTATAGATCGCGAGGCCGATGATAGAGAAGGATAAATGGAGAAAGAGATGGATTGATAGAGAGAGAGAGAGAGAGATGGCGAGAGGTGGTGGTTGGCGTTCGGGGGTGGTTTTCGGGCCGACGGGCGGCCGGACTCCTGAGGGATGAGGGACGACGAGGGTTGCCAAGGCAACCCTCCGTGCCAGCCAGCCTCGGCTTACTTTAGCCCGCTCGCTCTCGCGATCAATACAGCATCCCCCGGCGAGCTCCCGGACCAAACGCAACCCCCTCCGCCCCT
>QKQZ01053403.1:0-20573 GCA_003595255.1 Solenopsis fugax
ACCACCACCACCACCACCACCACCATCACCTCCTCCTCCACCACCATCAGCACCAGCACCACCACCACCACCAGCACCACTGCCACCACCATCAGCACCACCTCTGCCTCCTCGATCAGTCGACCCCGTGCAACGCGGCATGCCGGCCGCCGCGTGATACTGTGTCCATATATGTGATTCGTCCGTCGTGAAAGCCCGCCGGAATCGTAAAGTCAAAATCGTAATTTTCAGCGATCATCATCGGGAAGCAAAGAGAAAATAAGAATACGCCACGAGGAGTGACGCCAAGTTACTTCTGGAAACGACTTACTTTAAAGAGAGGGGGGTAAAAAGAGGGACGAATAAAAGCGGAAGCGATTTTGAGAGGTGAAGCTCTATATCCTGCGCGCGTGCGTGTATCTTGTGCATGGGAGTGTATGGGAGGGAAAGTAGGATGAATTTAGAAAGTAACAAGAGAGAACGAAGGAGGAAATAGTAAAAGAAGGAACGAAGGATCGTGACGGAGATGATCGGGTTAGAGGGTGGAAATTGACCGTTTGAGAGCTCGTGGTATGATGAGGAATAGCTTGTTGCTATTGGCGTGACTTTATGGTGAAAAAGGGCAATGGCAGTCTTCCCCACCCCCTCCCCCTTCCCCTCCCCATCCCCTTCCTCTCCTGCCACCACAGTAGTGTTAGAATTACTTTAGCTGATCGGGTTAGAGATAATTTGAGAGAATGTATCTTGCGCAGAGGAATCGTTTGCCGTTACATTCGCAATTTAGTGTAAAGAAACTACAAAGTTTGCTCTTTTACAAAGTAGTGGTGATCTATTATTCAAGACGGAGAACGTGTCTTTACATCTGGAAAAATGTTCTCTTCTTTGTGATATAAAATCTACGTGTTCTTAATTTTAAGATACCAAACTTTAATTTTCACATATTTTTTTTCCCTCTCTTGGAATCGCGGTATCTCATACACGGTATCTCGCGCTGTTCCTACGTAATCCTATTCTTTTGTAATTAATCTTTTTTATTCAAGGGAAACGTAACAATAGTAAACTCTATCCAAAGGAACAATAGCTTGATAATAATCGCAAAAAAAATTTTTTTTTTTTTAAGAAACAATTACATATTTTATATCGTTAGAGAAATAAGATTAACTAAATGACACAAAAGTTAAAGTTCTGACATAAGTAACATAAATTTTATCTCTGTTATATGTGTTAATAGTAACCAACATTGAAGTTTAAAATTATTACATATGCAGCTAAAATGTCTTTAAAAAATGAGATTTACTTATAAATTATTTATATTTAGCAATTTGATACGTATGAAATTTTAGTGATTTTAAAAACAGATTTCAGAGTCTATAATAAAGTGATTTTTTCAAAGGGAAAATTTTTTTCTTGGTCTTTTGATTTGATTTTTAGTAAATTTTGACGAAATTTTCGATCTTGTGGATACTTAATTTTGTGTTTTAAATAATATATAGCACATGGTAGATGCTCAAGCAATTTCATAGTATGTATACGCCGTGGCGGGATTCTATCTTTGGTTCATGATGCTTTAATGATGATTCGTGGTGGACTGCATTATTGCAATCGACACTGTGCGGTATTCCGGCGTTGCGGTTTACAGCGGATACTACAGTCGGAAGTAGAAACTGATTCGTGAAATACGAAATTATTATCGTGTTGCAAACGGTCATGTAATGCGATAATCGGAAAACTGAAGTAGGATAATCCATGAAAGGCAGAATTTATACGATAATTACAACGCATACGGTTGTTTTTGTAAATTTTAATTTATTTTTAAATATAGTTTAAGCTTTCTGTCCCGTTTTAGTCTTTGTTTTAATACCTCATCTGAAAAAAAAAAAAAAAAAATTAAAATAAAGATTAATTGCCTTTGATGAAACTATAGAGAAAGATAATTATTTATTGCGATAATAGTCATTGTTTTATCACGGCAAGTAATATGATTTATTATTACACGTGATAATAATACTTATTTGGCGTAAAATATATTAAACAGGATCGTTAAGTAGTCTAAAAGATTTGAAGAGGTATTTCCTTATACAAATTCAAGACGCAAATTGCATATAACCATATGTCCAAAACGACTTATAGTTTCAAAAATACAGGGTGTTAAAGTTGAAGGAAAAATTTCGTTTTTTTTTTTAATTTTTGAAACCACTCGGGCTATTTTGACGAAACTATATTTGAAGGACATGAAAATAATCCGAATAATTTAAAAAATTTTTGGAGACAACGAAATTTTTCCTTCAGCTTTGACATTCTGTTTCTTTGAAACTAAGCCGTTTCAAATATGTGGTCAAATGAGGTTTTCATTTTGATTTACTGTAAGGAATAATGCCTTAAAATATTTTAGACTATTTAACGACGACTCAGTATATGTGTGACAATGACCATTGCAATTATTCTTTGTAAAAAACAGTCATCATTAATTATATTTAAACAATTATCATTTAAATGCAAGAAAAAATTATGTATAATAATGATTTTCTTTTATACTTATGATACGTTTTTATTATAATACTGACATTCTATTAAAAGATTACAGTTATTTATATTGTCACATTAAGCTATTTCTTATCAAACACTTTGAGTTTTAGTAAATTTATGTATTTGATAATGTGTGTGACTGTGTGTAAAAAATTTTCTTTTGTTTCTAAATAAGCTAAGAGAATCGAAAAAAGAAGTTATCATGCTATCGTGCAAATGCCAGCTTTCCACTCGCTAACTTGTTGAGTCTCTTTTTTGATAGATACGTTGCCCATGTGAAATGCTTTATGATAATTCTAAATCTTTTATGTGAGTATTATTTTTCAATAACCTATAAAAGTTTAATAGAAAAGACAATATCCAATGTAATACATTGGCGTTGCACCATGGAACTTAACGTATGACCCACATTTCTGTAAAATATTTCGATTTCAACATTAATATTTCAAGTGATCGAACAAAGAAATCTATTTTAATAGCCTTATAATCTCTCGATCAGGCATAATCTTTGAATAGGCAGATATAAATAAACAAGTTAATTTTCGATTTAATTAATTCAGTAATATTCTTAAAACAAATATAAACCAAATAATTAGCGTCACTGCAGAGAAGATGATTCTTTAAAGAGGAGTAATGCATTTTGAAGGAATAAAGTTTTCTGTGCAACTTAAGTAGTTCTTTAACGAATTATCGTTAAAAAATTCGGCATATTTTTCCATAATAATAGAGGAAAGTCGCCGATTCGACAATCCGACAGAGATCTCCTAAAGCATCACTTCCTTATTTTTCGAAAATTAAACGTTGCATTTTATTAATATTGATAAAAACATGATCAGCTTAGATTAAAGAAGTAAAAATCTATAATTCATATATCCATAACTTGTTTTTATATAAAATTAGATAAAAACAAATTCGTCAAAATAATATTTTTACGATATTTTTTTGCAAATTGCGTAGTTTAAACAACAGTGAGTATATTATTGATAATATTATATCATTTTATGTATTTGTAGCGTCTTAAAATGGTTTTATTTATACTTTTTCGTTCTTATTTTTTTCATAATGAGGTTTTAAACACAAAATTGGGATATAACGTAAAATTTCATGTTTGTATCAATAAGATAGAATATAAGATAATAAAAGTAATATGGAATAGAATAAAAGACCCAGTATTATGAGATCTATCTATTAAGTTAGTAATCTAATATTTTATTATTATGCTTACATTTGTTGTATCTTGCAAAACAGCATAATGTTTTTTGTAAAAAATATTGATAAAAATATTTTACATTGAAGTAAAAGACTTCTAGGAATCCTCATACACATTAACTTGTATTTTGAATAGATGACTCGTATGAAAGGAATAGAAAAGGAAAATGTAACATTACTTTCTGCTATGTTGGTTTTGGGGCTCATTTTGTCAGACGTTCATTTTAATAGTTTTAAAATTTAATTGCAAAATTCAAAACGATATTATAAAATCTGTTATATCGTCCGAAAGAAGACATTTTCTGATTTGTATTTATATTTCTAAAGCTTTATTTTTAATTTTTGTTCAAGAAATATAATTCAAAAGTAAAGAATGTCGGTATCGGTAACCTTTCTCTACTTAAAATATATAAGATATATATAGATCAGTATTTTTGTTTAAGTATTATAAAAGATTGTGATACAGCATTTATATGAAGAATGAGTCACTCATATTTTTATCTCTACTATTTTGAAATTATTACATGGAAATTAAGTTTTAGATGCGTAATCGCAACTGTAATACCATTTTATTTTAGCTTAATACACAATACATTAATGTCTGTCTTTAGGCAGTTTTTAAATTAAGTAATCTAATAAAAATACAAATTCATTAAATTGCATTTGTTCCGTGATATTAACGGATTGTGTAGTAATAGTTTTTTAAAAACCGATATCAGATGTAGATATAGAGAGAGCGATAAAAATATGGTGAGTGTCTTTTTACGGAGTGGCAAAGTTCTTCTCCGCTAAAAAGCAACACGCAAAGTGCATTGAGTGCAGCTTGAACAAGATCGACGATTCCTAAGGAAACTCTATCCTTCAAAATCTCCTTACTCTTCGCCAAAGAATCACTCTCTTGGAGTATTCCCCATCCGATATCGCGATCGTTCCGATGCATCGTATGCATAAGAGGAAACTCCTTCCTAGACGGTGACGACGAAGACGAAGACGAAGACGATAACAACGAGAGATATCGTGACGAGAGACAACGCCCGAAGCGTTTCTCTCTCTCTCTCTCTCTCTCTCTCTTGGAAATCTGACAGGACTGACGTGTGTTGAGTGAAAACTCGACGGGCTCATTATCACGTAAAGACACTCGCGAGGGTCGTAGTGCCACATACGAGTGCCGATGGACAAATAGCACTATTTCCATTGTCCAGAAGACGAAGGGGGCTTTCGAAGAGGGAAAACGACGAAGACGTCAATCTTGGTTCCGATTAGCTCCGAGCGAAATTTCCTTATCGAGCGCGGCTAGAATAGGATCCGGTCCGATCATGAGTTCATGGATGAACTGTCCGTCCTCGTTGCTGCTGTTGCTGCTAGGCTTGAGCCTACACAGCGCGTGCATCACGCGAGCGAATGGTCAACACGGAGGTGGCCAACAGGAAGGAGGTAGTCACGATTCCTTAGTGGTGGAGACTACCAGCGGATTGATGCGCGGTTTCTCTCGCACGGTGCTCGATCGTGAGGTTCACGTGTTCTACGGAGTGCCGTTCGCGAAACCTCCGGTCGGACCTTTGCGATTTCGCAAGCCGCTGCCGATTGAGCCCTGGCACGGGATTCTGAACGCTACCACCTTGCCCAATAGCTGCTACCAGGAACGCTACGAATACTTTCCTGGCTTCGAGGGTGAGGAGATGTGGAATCCAAACACCAACATCTCCGAAGATTGTCTCTACCTCAACATCTGGGTGCCGCAAAAGTTGCGTCTACGTCACAAAGAATCGCCGGATAATGTCGGTAATAACGGCATGGCGATATTGGTATGGGTGTACGGTGGCGGTTTCATGAGCGGCACCGCCACCCTGGACGTATACGATGCCGACCTTATGGCAGCGGCCGGTAACGCGATCATTGCTTCGATACAGTACCGAGTTGGCGCCTTTGGTTTTCTGTACCTCAATCAGCACTTTGTCAATAGCGAGGAGGCGCCAGGCAACATGGGTCTCTGGGACCAAGCCCTGGCTCTTAAATGGCTCCGTGAAAACGCGCGCGTCTTTGGCGGCGATCCCGACTTGATCACCATCTTCGGCGAGTCTGCGGGTGGTAGCTCGGTATCCCTACATCTCATCTCGCCGGTCACGCAAGGTCTAGTGCGCCGAGGTATCCTTCAGAGTGGCACTCTTAACGCTCCGTGGAGTTACATGACCGGCGAGAAAGCGAACGAAGTGGCTCGAGTGCTAGTGGACGATTGCGGATGCAATTCGACGATGCTGCAAGAGAATCCGGCACGAGTTATGGCTTGCATGAGGTCGGTGGACGCGAAAACCCTCTCCGTGCAGCAGTGGAACAGTTATTGGGGCATCCTCGGCTTCCCGTCGGCGCCCACCATCGACGGGGTCTTCCTGCCTAAGGATCCGTTGGACTTGGTCAGGGAGGCGGATTTCAAAGACACCGAGATCTTGATTGGAAATAACGAGAACGAAGGTAGGTGCTAGGATACTAGGCGGCGCGCGGCGCGACGTTGCGCAAGAGTGTCGTTTTACGAGGGAATTACTGCCGACGTTGTTTACGGTCGGCTGGCCGGTTAAGCCAAGCTATATGGCCAGCTCTTTGTGAATGAGAATATGTGTTTTCTCTATTCTACTCGGGAACGGGAACCCCGTTCTCTGATGGGCTACGGAATGGGGCGGAGTGGGTTGAGCGGTCTTTTCCGGTTACGATTATTTCAGTATGTGGATGAAAATTCAATAGCGCGCTATAACTCAGTTTACGTGATGTGGAAATAGAGAGATTTACATATGATAACTTTTGAAGCTTAGATGTATCTTTTTTACGTCATTGTCTTTTTATGTCACTTTTTTCAGTCTATAGAAAATACCATATTTTATATATTAATTTTTAGCGCTGCACTTTATTAAAGTGCAGACTTTAATAAAATGCGCCCCTCTATATTTTTATCTCTATTTTAGTAGTATAATCGTTTACGTCTGTGCTGTTGATAACGTCCACAAGGTTATCGACAAAGTCGTGACACTTAGAGGCACAATCCTTTTCGTTCAATGATATAAATAATTAAACTGGGTTATTATCACTCCAAATAGAGTTATATAATAATAAAGACCTGTTTACGTCACGACCAACCGGTATGTAGTTCTGGTGTGTATCGATTAAATGACCAATAATGAAACGGCATATTGCGCCTCCGGCCTAACTCGGATGTATCTCGTTGATGAGAAGATTATTGACGTGTTATCTTTAATTTATACAATGCACAATGTTCTGTCCATATATATTATGACGTTCATTTAAATTGAAATTATGAAATCGTCATTATCTTATGAGAGAAACGTACATCTCATATTGAAATTCAAGTACATGAGTTATATTGACAATTAAGGAAGAAGATTTATATACAATCATATAAAAAAGATTTGATGATAATTATATTGATTGAAGTAAACATAGACAAGTGAGATATAGAACTGAATTAAAATATAAAAATTTATGCTTACTCTGTTACTCTGTCTGTATTAAAGTAATATATTTTATTTAATATCAGATATTTACATCATGATGAGTTAGGTACACTGTATTTTTGAAAGATATGCGTACAAAATAAGTAACTTTTTTTAAAAGAATTTTGAGATATAAATCTCACAATCAGTTATTGTGTATTTTTCATTGTTCATTTCATTAGTCAATTCAGATATCAGATTAACAAATGAGTACGTGCTTTTCTCATTGAGTGGAGTACGTGCTTTTTTTTATTGATCATTTATTATGTCATCGCATAAGCGATATTCTAGCCAATCCAATTGGAAACTTCTACACAATTACCGTATATAGTATCTTTATTTTCTACACGCGTTCAACATTACTGTTGATTTAATGACCGTATTGTTTCCCATGCAGGATCGTTATCTTATGTTTGATTATCCTGACATTCTCTGTTGCTGGCGCATCTATCGAGCATGCAAATGTCGTGCTGCGATGATAAATCGGTATTGTCTACAGAAACTGCATAAAACGAATATAGTATATACGTTTAGTGCGTGCGGAGTTTAATTGAAAATACATGTAACTAAACTTCCTCACTAAATTGGTTAATCAAACTTTGACATTGACAGCGATTCTGCCGTCTTTTATTTATAGTCATGTGTAATTCTATCTCCTTTTATTTATAGTCACTCTAGAAAGAGGGAAAGAGATATGGGGATTCCGTGTCGTTCAAATTGATTTCCGTGTATTAAACAATGATAATTTTTAATTTATTAAAAACAGATAAGTAAAATAGATTAAATAGCACGAACAGAACAAGGGTAAAATGTCGGAGCTGTTGCTGAAATTGAATTGAATTTTGAATATCACCAGATATCGGCAACAGGTACCAGCAGACCGAGGATAGAATATGTTTGTTAAAGAGTATAATTTTTGTTGAGATCACACAGAGTTTTTGCATATACTGATGTAAAGAAATTTAATTAATAATGTGTGTGTATGTGTGGAGGAAGGGAGGGAAGGAAATAGAGAATATAATTAGGATTATTATACCGAAATCTATTTTTCGTGGTGTATTGCATGAAATATTTGTACAATTACATTAGAGCAAAAATCATTAAAATTAACATAAGTTTCCCAAAGCGTTTTATTTATCGAAAACTAAGCGTTGCATTTTATTAATACTAATGAAAACATCTACTTAAATAATTAAAAAAGTGAAAATGTAATGCTGTGCTTACATTGCAATTACTGCGCACAAAAGATGCGCAAAATCTGAACCCACTGTACACAAATACAGGGCAATAATAGACAATAAATTTAAAAATTTGTCTATAATAACAATACCAATTTGATGTTGTCACGTACATATATAATATATAAAATCATATACATATTTCGGATAATTGCAAAATATAAAATTACGTAAAAATCCCTACATTTTTGTTGATATTGCAAGTGACGTTTTCATTAATTATGATATGGATAAACGTTGTTGGCATGACATAAAATATTGTTGTGCTACAATTACATTTTGTATTCTTCTTCATTTTTAATTAATATCGCCATTATCTAATATCGTCATGGTTTTTGTACAGTTTGATAACGTCAATTTTTGAAATATGACAAGTATCAAGTATTAATATATATACAGTATATATATTAAAATTCTGGGAAAAAATTCGCATCTTTAGAAGCATATAGTTTTTGATGGCTTCGAAAGATGTCATTTTTTTCCCACTTAAATTTAATTTTGTAATGATCGAAACAAGCATTAATCAAATGATATTACTTGTTTCGATCATTATATTCGATATTGGAGAATATGGTGGGTGGTATAATATAATATTCCATTTTAGTTTCTTTAGTTTGCACAAGGTCTGTTTTGTAGCATAGGGTTTCACGTTGTTGTGACGAAAAATGATTCCTGTATGATTGGCCAGTATTGAACGTTTCTCCTGTGGATTGCTATCTTTAAATTGTCTAATTGTTAATAGTATTTGTCAGAATTTATCATTTGGCGAATGAGGAGCAGTTCAAAATAAATTATTTCTTTTTAATCCTACCAAACAAAAAGCATTATCTTTTCAGAATGCAAATTAGCTTTGCCATAGATTTTGCACGCTTATCTGTTAGTTTCTAAGCGTTGTTTACGTTGCTCATTATTGTACAAAATCCATTTCTCATTACCAGTCACAAATCGATCCAAAAACGACTCTTTATTTAGTCGGTCAAACAAAGAAACAATTGCAGAATCTCGATTCAATTTGTTTGCTTCAATATATGGATGCTGCATTAGCAAATCAAGTTTCAAGGTATATCTGTTTTAAATGCGGCGATCTGTTGACATTGATACTCTCAGCAAGTTTTCTGTTGAAATTCGTGAATTATTTTGCACTAAATTGCGCACAATGTCATCATCTATGCCAAAAGGTCAGAGCGTGGCCGATCGTTATGGTTGAAATTACTACATTTAAATTTTGCAAATTATTTCTTCAGTTCGAATCTCGCTGGTGCAAGATCCTGATAGACATTTTGGACTTTTTACGGCAGTTCCCCAATTATTACATCCTTCCGATATTCATAAAGCATAATACATCGTGCATGCAACTTTTTTCCGCTCATTCTCAATATTTTTTCACAATGTAAATTCACTCAAAACACGCAAGTTTTTCGCTTAAATGACCATTGAATATGTCACTTTACCATAGATGACAACAGGTAACACTCAATAGTGCTACCATACAACTCTCCTAAAGGCATCTATTGAAAACGGACACGAATTTTTGCACTCAATCAATATTTATATAAAAAAATCTTCTTTATACAATATTTTATATGATCATATACATATAAACGAAGTGTGAAGAAAAAATTCGTGCACTGAACACACCAGAAATCCAATTTCAATTATTCCAGAACAAGAACGTGGTCACCCTCAAAGTACTCCCCCCCTCCTCCCGACTGAATACACTTGGCTTCTTCCATTGTTAAAAATAGTCTTCCGAAGTTAGGCCCTTTAGGAGCCTCGTTGTTTCACGTTTAATATTCTCCACATCTTTAAAATATTTATCCCGCATAACCGTTCTCATTTTAAGGAATGAAAACAGTCGCATAGAGCTAAATCAGACGAATAAGGAAGGTAGTCTATGGTAATCATTGTCGTTTTTGGGAAAACACTCAAACGCACAATGAGCGCCTAGTGCGAGGGCGCATTGCCATGATGCAGGATCTAGTTTCTTTTCGCCCACAATTCAGGTTGTGTACGTATAATAGCACATGTTCACATAGACGTTTCAAAACTTCCACATAAAATGCGGCATTAACTGTTTGATCCTGTGGAACAAATTCGTGATGGACCACTCCTCGAACATAAAAGAAAAACAATAAACATGAATTTTGATTTTTAAACGACTTTTATATATTTTAAACGATTGTATGTTTTTTTGCTGCGAGACTCGGCAACCTGCCTCCAATCTTCACTCTGTCTTTTTGTTTAAGAATTTCCCGCCCGCTTTTACCGAGTTTCGCGAGAAATTTGATGTTGGTTTTCTTTGCTCGGTTATAACTTTTCGCTCCATTTCGACTGCGCAAAAAAAACCGCGTTCCCAAATACTGGCACATAAAAATACGTATGCACTCGATTATAACCAAATTTAAACTAATGATTTCTAAGTTTCTCCGTACACATCAAATCAGCACAGAAGCCTACAGTGTTCCCATATCGGTAGAAAAAATTTAGTGCATGAATTTTTTGTCCACACTTTGTATTTGTAATTATTACAAAGATAATTGATATAAATAAAAATGTTAATTGCAAAAATAAATTCAAATCAGTTTTATTTCGATGTCCTTAACTTTTCATTATTGTCATTTATTAATTATTAAATATTTGATCTTTTTCTTTACTAAATTATTAATGAAATAAGTATTAGTTAATGATTTTTTATAATTTTAATTTTTATAAATAATATTCGATACTTTTAAAGGCGATACGATTCACTGGCATGATTTAAGTAAACGGTGTATACATCTTTTGCAACATGTTGCTTATAATAAATTAATTTATTTTTAGTGAAAGTTTGAACATTGTCATAATAAGTACTTGAAGCATCAAGCTACAATTTTATTTAAATACAAATTAATTCCAAAAGAGAAATATAATAAAAAATAATTTAAGTGCTACACATTTAGCAACTCTTTTCCTCTACATGCATACACATGTATATAATACATTAACCCAACGAGAAATAACGAAATGTTATGTTGTATATATTGTATATATCGACGAAATTGATGATACGGATTTGTAATTTATAATAAAACTACATGTTAATTTTATAATTATGGCCATCAACATAATTCGACATTCGTTGCATCAAGTATAATTCTTGTTAATCGAAAATTTTCATTTGAGACCTTTCACAGTTAATATGCTACATGATGTATTTATAAGACTTATAGTTATACTTTGATTGCAATGCGTTCGCTTAAGCACACTTACGTTTACATGTATTACTCGATAACTTTTAGATTTTATTTTTATGTGCTTTATTGCCACGTGCAAAATAGCATTTATGTTAGCATAAAGTCTTATAATTTCGCGCGTTGAACAGACCGATTACATTTTTGTAATAAAATGTTTTGTATAATGTAGCGAAAAAAGTATGAATATGTGGGGAAATGTAATATTATTTTTTTCTTAGCACTCACTCGAAACTCAAAAATTATTGATGCCTAGCTTTATTTTTCCAAGGGAACTTACTCACTTATTTCATTTTTCCAAGAAACATTGTTATATTTATCAAATATGTTTATTAACGAATATTTTATTTAAAATTGATATTAATTTGTAATTAGATTTGTAATCAATATAAATTATCATCCGATATTATTGAGAAAGAACAAGAAATTTAAGTAAATGCATATTTTATCAAATTGCATTACCTCGTGATCCCAATTCAAGAGACCATTATATATGCAGTAACGATCGCTATTCAATAATACCAAGCTCGATATAGTCAAATTGTCGTTACACTCTCCAACAAACACTTATATGGACACGTAAATTTTGACATTTTGTACGATTTATCCTTTATTGGATATTTTCACTTGACAACGGACGTTCCACTTTAAAGCGTAGATAACGGAAAAGAGGTTCAGAATGCGTTTCATCATTGGGTTAAGGTCGGGTTAATTGATTAACGATATTCGGATAGCGGCAACCACGCGGACTTTATTTTTAATTTTTTAAGCTCAAGAGCTCGTGAGCGTTAAATCGCCATTGTTGTGCAATTATGCGTTTTCATACCAAAATTTATAATATTGTTACTGAATAGATTCACGTGTCCGGCACATGTGCCATCGTTTGCAAGTCAAATGTAATCTGTAAAGTCAATGTTTATTCTTAACATTAAATAGATTTGAGATTGGAACGTTTTCTTTATTTAACTGTAAAATTTACTCTATATTTTTAAATAAGAAATAACTAGAGGATTTATACTATATAAAGAGAAAACCAGACAATTTCCTTTAAAAAAATGGCGATAACCTTCGTATCTTTTTGGCGCCACTATCTAGAAAAAAAAACAACGTGAATAAAATACGTTTTTCTTGAAACCGTTACACTTTTATTTGAAAATTTTTGTATTATTAATAATTTCGGAGAAAATTGACTAGATTGATTAAAGTAGGACACCCTGTATATATTTGTGGGTCTTCCTGATAGCGTATTCTTATAGGGTTTGCGCACAATAGAGAAATATTAGATATTAGGAATAAGAATTAAAATTTTAGGATCAGTTTCCTCAATGAATACTATAGATAAATAATAAGTTGTGTTGCATCTTGTACGGCATATTTATGTCTTACGTTTTATTCGTATCCATTGTACGTTACATTTAATATTCATTGGGAAAATTGATACTAAAATTTTAATTCTTATTCCTAATATTTTATATTCCTCTATTGTGCGCAGGCCCTTACAGTATTTAATGTCCAACGTGTGTTAAGTGTAAACACATCATTAGTTTTGAAATCTGTCGTTTATTAGAAACAAAATGAGTTTTTTTTACCAAAGCCTTCAAACAATCAACTTTATTATTTTTGAAAGATTTCCCAAGCTTTCTTAGGTGTCTTTTTCATTGCAAAAAAAAAGCTTATTTACTCTCTAAATTCTTTGGAGTGGAATCTCACATTTTTGCAGTAAAATCTCACTCTAGAAGAGTGAAAATCCAGCCAATCGGCTGGATTTCCACTCCAAAGAAGTAGATAAGAAACTTTTTTTCATGCAATGCAAGGACTTTCAAAATGACAACTGCATAGCATTTTAAAGTCCGTTCACGGCCATTTTTAGACTCTCTTCCCGTCTTTATCTTATTCTAACTTATATATTTTATTAAATGCTTTAAGTATTATAAACACTGTATGTAGACATTTTTTGAATTTCTTTTAAATAAGTTTTGTTAAATTAAAAGTTAATTGTTGTGAGGCAAATGACTACGTGTAATTCTTATTATGCGATCAACGCCATAATTTACCAACAAAGTATTGTAGTATATTTTTTAGCAAAGATAATTGCATTTTGCTAATTACAGCTACCATAATTTTGTTTTTCTCGCGAATATGAAATTCTGAAGCAGATGACAAAGCTTTCATCAGTATTATACTTGGTTAATTATTTGGGTACTGCCAAATGAAAGCTCGTTGCTTTGTTACTCCGCCTCTTTACGTATACGCAGTGGATGCAACGCAGAGTATGCAACGGATAATTAAGCAGGTCATAATGAATATTTTAAAAAACAGTATTCGTTTAATTATATCCTTTTGCATACATGTTGCATCTTTTGCTAGTTTCTTTACGCATATCGTAATTTTAATTTTAATTACACTGAAAGTATATAGTGGTTAATTACACCTGCGAAAGATTCGAGTTTGCGACCCGTGAACTACGCTATAAGAGCGAAAAGAACTGTTTTTCTTTTAAAAATCTCGTGCATAAAATCCCTTCGTTCTGAATATGTCTGTAGGATGAAAAATAAATGTAAAAGTAATTACACCAAAAGTACATTACAGATTGCTCGTGCCAATTCGATAAAGTAAATTCTTGTTTTTTTTCTCCTCGTCTCTCTTTTTATGTATATGTACGTGTGTTTGAAAATAATAATGACTCATATATACTATAGTCATTAGACTCATATGATTTCTGTGTCGAAAAAAAAGTATGTAAAATTATACTTGTGGATATATAAGAGAAATAATAAACTATTTTCGTGTAGCTTATAAAATTCTTTTGGTTGAAAAACATGACAAAAAAGAAAAATAACAATGCGACAAATAATAAGAATTTTTCTCTATTCGATAGATATGTCAAAAGTATTAAAACTCTTTTTTTCTTAAAATTAATTTCTAAAATTCGTCATTAAAGGAAGAAAAAAAATGTCTTTTATTACATATTAGTAAAGTTAAACTTGCATTAAAAATAATATTAAATGATTAATAGCTATTTATACAACTTAAACTAACGTTACTAATTCTACCGTATATTTCTACGTATATTTCGTAGAATCTGTTGTAAATGCAACGTCAACTTTTGCGAGCATTCGTATTCGTCGTACGTACAAACTTTATAATTCCAACAGACAACGCGGTATGCATATTTTTCTAAATCCTCTCGCCATCCTGCAACTTTATTAACACGCGACTATTGTAAACGGAGCAGAGTTTTTATGCAACAATTTTTCGTTCTGCATTCCACGCCATGGTAGCTGGCTAACGGGTGGTAGAGATGATCCAATCGAGCTAGTCGACGTCAAAAAAATTGAGGTTGTTTCTGGTGACTCGTCACACAGCGTGTGCTGGTGAATCGATCAAAAACGTAAAAAAGGAAAAAAAAAATACTCGAAACGCTAATATAACGCGCCATTGGCGTACGCAATATGCAATATGTAATATAAAAAAATAATGCTCCATCCCTTCAAAAGGTAATCTTCGATATAGTATTGTAATGGATAATATGTAAATTCAATGAAATATATAATATATGTGCATGTGATTTTTTCCTACCTGTTACGTCTATCTCTCTGTCTATCTATTTTACAATCTCATTGCGTGTATATTTTTATACATAGACTTAGCTAATCACTATTCATAATGGTATATTTTTTTAAACGATAAAATAAGCAGTTTGTTAATATAAAGATTCAATCCTGGCCGAGTTAATATTTTTTACAACAAATTATAATATTTCGGGGTGGAGAGGGAGGAGATTTTATATAGATGCTTATTAGCATTAATATTATTAAATTCATTGTCAATTTAATATTGTGTTCATTCAGATGCTTAACCGCTCGTTGAACGGATAAGTAGCATTTGATTGGTTAAATTCTTACCTTTGGATCCAACCAATCATTTTTAATTGCTATTTAGATGCTCAGTGAACGGTTGCGCATTTGGATGCGCACTTATTATAGTATTATCCCATACAGCAGCACTGAGAGAAATTCAAAGATGTCTTAGAAATATTTTAATTGAAGAAATAAAACATTTTATAAAGGTTGCGAAATATATCTACAACATTTCTAAGATGGCTCTGGGATAGCAAAATATCCGCGATTCTTGCACTTGAAACTTTTCAAATAAATTGCTATAAGGTTATTAAAAAAAATTTGAAATTTTTCTGAGATATTGCTGATTCTAATTCTTTGAATATAATACATTCAAATATTATTTCTATAAATAATATTTCTGTAAATAAATATTATTTTTGTAAATTTCTTTAAATTTTAAGTACTTCAGAAATAATATTTAAATTTGTTATATTTACAGGATTACACACACAAGTATTAAAAAATTATAAGAAAAATTATATATAAAATAGAATTAGTGTTTTTATTCTATGCGTTTTTATTATTATTTGCAATTTGCTTAATATAATAAATGTAAGTATGATTTCACATGAAACGCTGCGTGACAGCGCGCATTGAACACAGCACACGCCGCTCCGCGAGCAAACTTAAAAAATTTTCATTCGTCCAATCGGCAAAAGCAGTAAAGCAAATAAAAAAAAAGTTAATTTGACAATTTATTGTGTGTGAAACATTTCATGTCACAAGATTTTAGTGACATTTCTGTTGTAAAGTTTCATGTGACATTTTGCAGAATTCTTACAGAAGTGTTGCACATGAATATGAAATGTTGAAATTTTTCTGAAAATTTTCCGCAACAATTAATCGGTGTTATTTGGGTACTATTCTGGTTTAAGAGCTGTGTTTCAAAATCGAGCAAGGGCGCACAGTTCGAAGAACTAGAAAATGTATATAAAATTACTTATAAAATTACTTATTTGAGCACTAAAATCCACAATGTTAACTTTTTCTCGATTTTAATTGTATTATACACTTTATAGTCTTATGCTACATATATTAATTATTGTTTAAAGATTCAATTTATTATAATTATAAAAATTTTTAAATAATTATTATTGTAGTTTACCAATAAGGTAAAATTTTAATTGTTTTTTAAGAATAAACAAAAAAAATTTTTTAAATTTTTTCTCTTTTAACATTTATAAAAATGATCTATACTTATCATAACATTTTTCGAAAAAATAATTATATAATTTTTTGTAATACATCTGTTTATATTTATGTAAACGTATTGGATGAATCAAATAACTATAAAAAACCATTTCTAGAAAAAAATTCCAATTTTCTCCTCAAATAATGTTCTCTTGTGCGATCTGTTAAAATGGCACGTTTTCGTACGCTACTAGACGAACGCTCTTTATTTCGTTACGTTTCTGCAGACTTTCTATTTTGTCTTATTCGTCTTTGACAACTCGACTTTCCGTTGCCTATTTCTGTTCTCCTTCTACGGCAACCTGATTTCCAGTCATCGTTCTGATATGGTTTTAACATTCGCGTAAGAACTGTAGAAGCAATCTTTCATACACGAATATAGTTTTGCTTTGTTTGAACTTTTGAAGTAGCTTTCATCACTAGAAGGTACCGTGGCCAACTTAAGTGGCATTTCTGGGATATATTGATAGTATAGCATAGCATCCAAAAAAGATTTTTTTTACGTATAAATTTTAATAAACATGTAGAGACACATAGTGGCTTTTAAAATTATATAAATGCTAACAATTTAATAATCTGTACTTTAATATCAATTGAATGTAATATTAAACTTACATATTATTTTACATGTAAAGAAGACGGTAATTAAAGAAAAATTATTGCGCATCAACTACCGTTTACTCTTACTAGTCCTTTAAAATTTAATTTTTTCATATTATTTTAATTGACTTCTTTCTTTCAATTTTGCTATACTTTTGTAATTGTAATATACATACATATATATATATATATATATGATTTTGATTTTAATGTTTTATTTTTCAAGGTGGGATCCCTAATGTTTGATATTAAAATATGTATAATGTTGAATTAACACAGCAGGTATGTAAAACTATAAGCTTTTATATTGACATAATAGAAGAAACTCGAACAGGCTTATATTTTGGCATATCTTTTATCGATTCTCTTTTCTCTTACTCTCGTTTCTATCTACTCGTTCTCCTCAGGCTGACTGCACGTACTTTGTTCTACTTGCGTTCAAATGTCGCATGTGAGAACACTCAGTGGCGTTCAAGAGGTATACTTGGCGAATTAAATCATGATACCTTTTTGTAAATACAATTTCAACTTTACATGAAGAAATAGTGTTAAAGAAATTAATTGATTTTTATTTTAACATAAAGTTTTTATTTTCAAGCTTTATTAGACGTTTTTATTATAAAATATCTGTATTTTATAAACAATTTTTAAACAGCTGCCTAATTCGAAAAACTATGTACTAAACTTGATCCAAATTTCTTTAGACTAGAAGTATTGTTATACTCAAAGATGAGGGAAATAACGCGTTATAAATGACGAGTCGCCATAACTTTTATTTTTTTATAATATAATAACGATTTGGTAATGATATTACAATTTTTCATAAGGGTAATGGTTAACGCCAGAGTTGTAATAGTCACTTTTGACAAGTAACTCGTTAGTTGACTCGTTATGTAACGAGCAAAAATAACACAAAAGTAACGTGTTGCTTTTACTCGTTACGTAACGAGTAAAGTTACAAGTTAGTATTTTTCAATGAGTAACGACTTTATTGTCAAAAGTGATTATTCTAATTTTGACCTTACTATTACTATTATGGAAAATTGTAGCGTCATTACCAAATTATAAAAAAAGTATTATAAAAAAAGTAACGGTAACAGTAATGGCGGGATGAGAAGAATGAGTTACTTATAATATACTCAACAATTTTTTATCGTTATTTTTTATTAAAATTGTGATTAGTTGAGTTTAGATTGATGTACATCGAGATGCATATCTTTTAATCTTTAGATAGTTTAAATAAAATTTGTTGTCTACTTAGGCGTCATTGAACGTGGAGATATTTGAGATACCTCGACAATTCTAATTTTAATGGAGTTTTGCTAACCTTTAATATAAACATGAAACAATCTGTCTCCTCCCGAAAAAGAGGTTTCAAGAGAGAAAGCATTTCTCAAAGAACAGTCAACGTGTGAATTGTTCGTAGAATAAGTGCGAATTTCAAAATGATTCTACAATGATTGATGATTGTAGATTTAAAAATGTATCACGTCAATTAGAAAGAACAGCGCTCCAAGTTTTAATTACATGCATACTTTTAATATTGGTATGAAACGCTCATTTTTAATTGTAATTACTGTACAGTGTGAGTAGGCGTATACGCGCGTATATAAAATGAGGAATTGAAACGTGTTAATTTTTATAAATTCTTTTGAAAAATTTAAATTAAAAACTAAATTAGATGTACATACTAATATTATTTATAAATTTACACAGTGTATTGAAATAATATACAAACGTTTCGACCTTTTCATTAGGTCATCTTCAGTGTGTTGCTATGTTACAAATTTAAAAATATATTCATGTATATGTATAGACAATATATATTCGTTAATGAGTTTAACCTTAATAAGTTAAAGATGTCATTCGATAAAATTAAAGCAAAAACCTCAAAACTGATTACAAGATTCGTGTAGCCATAATTATCTTTAGAAAGCCATATTATTGTCACACCCTAGTTTTACATAAAGAATTTGAATAAAATCATTAATGTTTTGTTAAATAATAGTTATCCTTTAGATTTCATTTTTTGTACGACCAACAATCGTTTAATTAAACATGTATTACATATAAATTTGTTGGATTGAGCAAAGAGAAACACTGTGTCCACAAAGGAAAATGAAGATCAAAAAGATGTTTTTCATAATTCCATACATACCAAATATTTGGAAAAAAATTTGAACCAATTACGAAAAAATTCATTAACGAGTAATGAATATATTTTTAAATTTGTAGTACATCACAACACATTGAAGATGATCTAATGAAAAGGTCGAACAATTTGTGTATAATATTATTATTTCTATGCATTGGCAATTTATCATAAATAATATCAGCACATATATCTAACTTAGTTTTTATGGTCTTAATTTGAATTTGTTTTTAATTGTAACAAACCTCAGGGTTAGTTGATTTTATTTTTATTTTAATAGATGATACTATGTAGTAAAATTTATGTAGAGATTGTAAGTTTTAAAGCTAAATGTATCTAACAAGATCCAGTAGATTAGACGAGATTTAACAAGGTTCTATCGTGATTTTTCTGCTTTATATTGTATGCATGTGATTTTCAGGCGTAGCGTACTAATACACACACCGTGTCACGCAACACTTCTATATCACAACACAATGAAATACGCAATAATTTATGATGACGTTTAAATCAACCGAAAATTTACGGTTGATCTTTCCGCATCAAATGAGCTTTGTGCACACCCATGTGTTTGCCTTCAGGTATCTCGTGCGAATAACATTAACTCTCTGATATCTAGTCGAAATCATAGTGTGATACAGAACTTGCTAAAAATGATCGGTAATATGAAATAATTACGCATTGATACAAAATATACATAAAATAGAAAGACTAATTTAATATACAATATATTCCGATTATTTTAATAAATTTTTATCAAATGATTTTTCTCGTATCTCTTTGCCTTCAAGTAAATATGATTATGTATTTTGATTATATAAATGTGAAAAAAAGTAAACAACATAGATAATGCAAATTTTTTTTCAATAGTACATATTAAATATTTCTTTTTGATAGAGTAAAAGGCCCGTGCTAATCACTGACCAATTTTGATTAATTACTAAAAAGCTAAGTAGCATTTCTAATTTCAGCTACAAGTCGACACTTCACTCAGAAAAAAATGTAGCATTAGATAGTACAATTGGGGAATTATCTTCTACAAATAA
>QKQZ01053404.1:0-25319 GCA_003595255.1 Solenopsis fugax
TATAGTCAAATTGAGTTACAAATTTAGTTTTGACTCATATCTTTACACTTTTATGAACTATTAACTTCAAGAATGATTTAATAATCTACAATGCTTTCCTATCTTAGTTGAAATTTAAACAAAGGTAATACTTGTATATAAGTATATAGGAAAAAAAATAAAAATAATCAATTATCAACGCTAATTAATATTAGATCTGAGAATACAATCATGTATTCTTAGATCTAATTTTAATTGAACCCGTGATGATGTCTAATAACTCTTGCCGTCCCAGAAAAGTTGGCTAATCTCAGCCAAACAGGATACGAGATCCTGAATATTACAGGTATGCCGCACAATGTCCCACCGATTGGAGTACCGCCGCCTACGACTGAGACGAGTATGCCGAATTTGCCGATGTTACGACAACCGTATGGAGTGGGTCCGGCACCGCCGATGCAAATGCCACAACTACCTCAACAACCGCACCACTCGGACGATATGGACGTAGAGATGGAGGACGCGATGCCGCAAAGTTTGAGCAGCAACTTGCCCAAGGACAAACCAAACCTCAGTGATCAGTTAATCGCGGCAATGAATATAGGCAGTAGTGTGAACGACTGTCGTCTGGAGAATGATCAGTCTCGCGAGTACAAGGAACGGGACCGTGATCGGGAGAACAGAGAAAGGAGAGACCGAAGTGATCGAGATCGCGGAGATCGCATAGATATTAATGAGTGCAGAATGGATCGTAGCAGGGACAGAGGAAGAGGACGGGATCGCGGTCGAGATAGACGGAGAGATAATCGCGACGGTCGCGACAGAGAAAGAGACGAGAGACGCGACCGGGACAGCCGTGAAACTCGAGAAAGTCGGGAGAGCAGCAGTAGACATTTGGAGGGACCGAGTGCGCAAAATCAAAACATTCAGGAAGGTGAAGGCATGACGAAGAAGGAGGGCAAGCCCAGTTTAGCCGATCGACTGCGACAATTGGCAGATGGTACGTTACCGTTGGATGATCGGATGGACAGAAACATGCGTAATCGCACTGAACGCAGCAATGAGCGAAATGATCGAAACTTTGAAGAAAGTCCCGCAGCCGGAGCAGGACGACGGCCACCCGGCGACATGCCGATCTCATTAATGGATCTACCTAAGTTCGGAGGAGTGATGCCTCCGGATCGAACAGACTTCCCGCGAGGACCGGATTTCCGAAGTGGGCCGCCAGACACGCGCGAGTTTCCGCAACGCGGCCCACCCCCCGATCGCCCTGATCGACAGAATTTTCCACCACGCGGTGGACCGAGGGCTTCGCAAATGGATGACTTCATGGATCCCAGGATGCAGCCTGGCATGTTTCCAGAAGAATTCGAGGGTAGGCTAGGTCACAATGGACCTCGACCTGACGATTTCCCGCCGGGCAGACTAGGCCCGGCTCGGGATGAGTTCGAACGATCGGAAGTGCGTGCTCGCAGACCACCCGTGGACGAGTATGAACGTGAGCGTTTCGAGTACGAGATGAGACGTGATGGATTTGATCCGCGAATGCAGGACGGCTTTGAGCTCAGGAGTCACAACGAGCGTTCCGACTTCGATCTCCGCAGACGAGACTTCTTTGGTGGTCCAATGGAGCCTGTGTTTGGAATGCCGCCTTTAATGGGGCCAAAGGGACCGAGAGGACCGGTTGGACCTGATGGATTTGGACCGCGTGGTGCCAGAGGACCCGGTAAGACACAAATTTCCATCTTTTGTGATTGTTTGGTATATATTTTGTATTAGAGAATGCTACTTATTGTATAAAATGTTATTTGATTAAGCGTATTTAATATAAAATCATACTTTTTACAAACTAAAAGTAATTATTAATCAATCAATCGATATTGGCTCCACAGCCCTGAGTGGGTCTTGGTCTGTTCTAAAAATTTAATCCGGCTTCCTCTTTATAAGTATTCGCAACAGTAGTTGTTTCATGTGATGTGACTTCAACGACATGCACAACTTCCAATCTAGAGGTCCAAGAAGCCACTTTACACAGAATACTAATTTAAAATCCGTTTAGGATGAGAAGTCAAAATTTAAGATCTAATTACGAATTAATTTGCTTCCTACACGGAGCTCTCTCTCTCTCTCTCTCTCTCTCTCTCTCTCTCTCTCTCTCTCTCTCTCTCTCTCTCTCTCTCTCTCTCTCTCTCTCTCTCTCTCTCTCTCTCTCTCTCTCTCTCTCTCTCTCTCTCTCTCTCTCTCTCTCTCTCTCTCTCTCTCTCTCTCTCTCTCTCTCTCTCTCTCTCTCTCTCTCTCTCTCTCTCTCTCTCTCTCTCTCTCTCTCTCTCTCTCTCTCTCTCTCTCTCTCTCTCTCTCTCTCTCTCTCTCTCTCTCTCTCTCTCTCTCTCTCTCTCTCTCTCTCTCTCTCTCTCTCTCTCTCTCTCTCTCTCTCTCTCTCTCTCTCTCTCTCTCTCTCTCTCTCTCTCTCTCTCTCTCTCTCTCTCTCTCTCTCTCTCTCTCTCTCTCTCTCTCTCTCTCTCTCTCTCTCTCTCTCTCTCTTGTAGAAAATAATAAAATTTCAATATCTCTATTTCAACAGAACTAATATTAATATATTAGGATTTAATATTCATAGACAATAAATCTCACTTTAACTTTACAAATATAAATATAATTTTTTTTAAATCTTTTTCTAATATAATATATCACATTTTTATTTGGAATGTAGTGTTATGCTCGCGCTTGAATGACTTCTAAATTTGAGCCACTTCAGCAGAAAAGTCGCGATGCATTCATAACGACGAGCTGCTTCAGTATGAAACATATTGATTCGACATCGAAATTAATGTTGATGTCAGTTCTCGACATTGATTCGACATCGAGACTATGCAACTTTATTTTCGCGAGTTGCACACAAGAGCGAGTGCACGAACGAGTCCTGAGAAATAACAGAAACATTAAAATGTATGATTTGAAAATGAATGTATATTTATTGTAGAATACTTTTAAATTATTAGGAACATTCAAATTCATTAAAAAAAAATATAGTATACTGCGTCATAATAAAGTTTTTTTTTTTCTAAATTCACTCTGAATTATGAAAACAGAAAAAGAAGATTAACAGCTAAATATTATTCTAACAGAAACCTTATATTTCTTGTTATATAAAATATTAGTTATATGCAATATTGGTTTTTATGTTCATGTATGCATGTATTGCATGACGCAAATGTAATCCTAAACTTTTGATGAACTTCTGTCAATGCTTACTCATATAATAATAATTATACCTGTGACTATTCGTGAATTTCTTGATGTTAATTAGTTTATGAAATTTTTTTTTGATTAACATATTTAAAAAAAAGTAATATGAGATATAAAACAAAGATCTATTTTACTAATTACAGCATCGCGAATGTGATTATGTTCTTGCTTCGTGCGTGTGTCACTTTGCCGTGTCTTTTGTAGGTCCACTGATGTTCCATCCACGTGGTATGGGCCCGAGAGGTATGAGGCCCGGGATGAGGCCACCGTTCGCACCTCGTGGTCCACCGTTCGATCCCAGGGAAGCGGACTCCTTCTTCCGGCCACCGTTTGATGATATGCGTGGTCGCCCAGGACCGCACATCCGACCACCATTCGGCCCGATGGGCCCGCCAGCGATACATGGACCGGACGGACCATGGAGAAATCAGGAGGGCGGTGGGCCACCACCCGCGTCATGGTCCGGACAGGAACCTGATGGACATGGGCAACGTGAGAATCATCTCCCGCGGGACAAGCAAAAATTAGCGAAGCATCCGGACTTTAAAAACATGTCCGAACGAGAGAACCGCAATCGAAACCGAAAATCCAGGTGGGGTAATGTTAGTCCACCGCTGACAGACGACGTAGACGAGATGCCATCGGAAGAGACCGAAAATAAAGTGGAGATGTCAGATGGCGCAGACCTAGAAGCGAAGGATAGTTTTGATGCTTCATCATTGGCTGTCGATCAACAGAGTCTTCTGATGCAAAAGGAACAAGACGAATCAGCAATTCATGAGCAAGATGTGATACATGGTGACAGAGAAAATGAGTTTGCGAGTATACCGAACGATAAGGGTAACGATGAAATTAGCTATCAAAATGACAAAGATCAGATTAATACCTTTGAAATTGGTGCGGATCATTTTTCCAACAGCGATTTAGCGCTAAAGCGGAGTGAAGAGGAACAGTGTGAATACGAAGCGCCCATTCCAGCTGAAGATTCAGCGCAACATAATGTGGTACAATCGATCGAACAAATAGGGCACGCCAGTGAGAATCATAGTGAGCAATCAGTGGAACAGCAAGTGGATTCGTTATAAATGAAAACGCGAGAGGACAGGAAGGAAAAAGATCAATATTGGGAAAATTACCAAAGTAAAGTAAATAGAGAATCTTCAGGCAGATTCGTGTAAAATATCGTTTAAATCGATACGATGTACATAGAGTCGTGCTACAGTGAGAGAGCGAGAGAGCGAGCGAGAGAGAGAGAGAGAGAGAGAGAGAGCGAGCGAGCGAGCGAGAGAGAGGGAGAGAACACGCGCGAGAGAGAGAGAGAGAGGAAAAGAGAAAAAAGTGAAAACAATTCGATTTTACAGACTCAGAATTATCGCACTCTGGAGTGGTGGGGGAGCCGTTGGGTCCAGTGAGTTGTTTTGAGTATCTTTCAGTCGTCAGTATATTCAATTGTTGACTCTCGTGTAAGTCTTAATCAAGATTTCTTCCCAACTGAAATCTGCTGCTTAGATAATTGCTGTGATAGAGTGAACACAGGACCTGTTTATCCGTGTAGAGGTATATACAGAGATTCAATTCTTAATCGAAATTCTTTTATTATATTCTGCATTTTTCTTCTTTATCTTTTATGTTAGATAACAGTTACGGATGACGCATAGAGTTATATATATACATTATATATATATAGACACATTTAAAAGAATTCCATCATTGCCATCTATACGAGATCAGTCTCCAGTCAATCTTTCTATAGTTTTATTAAGAACTTTCTTATAGTTAATTTCGAATCATCGTATCGGGTATTGTACAGCGAGAGTATCGTACCTCATGTCCCTTTGGTGAGGATTAATTTATTGAATTGTACATACTTTTATATTTTCGTAGCAGAACAAATGAATAAATATAATGTGCTGATTGCCATTGCTCAATCAAAGAAAGAAAAAGAATAAATATTTTATATATAACGTCTTTGATAACAAAAGAAACATGGCCTTGTTATTCCGATACGCGTAGCTCCCAGTCACGGTAAAATGAAAACGACAGATTAAGTCTGCACGTGTATAATATACGAATTATATTTCTAGGCATCTACAAAGACATGTACATAACACTTTTTCAAAATATCTTCGTCTCTCTTTTCGTTTTTTATATCATTTTATTGATTCTGTGAAATTAGTTTAGTCTTCCCCTTGATTCTGCACAATTGAACAATTCAAATGACTTGGTTTAACTCTCGACGCAAATTCATTTCATTCTGCATGAGCAGATTTAATGTAATTTGTTTGGATATAAGAACGAGAATGATTATAAAAGTGACGCGTATTCCACGCGTATACCACGCGCTTCCATTTAACTTACACATCTTATTACACACACGTACAGACAACTTGGTTCCTGTGTTCACATACGCATGTATTACACGGCGCAGCGATGGAAGACACGTGCTTGCGCTCAAACTGAGTGACAAGTGCAAGGTATTGTTCCCAATTACTATTACGTACCAGTTAGTCAAGAAAATATGACGCTAAGATGATTTTAAGAGAGCCACCTGCTTGGCCGCCACCACTCCAGGATGAAATTCGTCAATACATATACTACTTTAATTATTATGTATCTTTAACGATTAGAGAAGACTTGCTTACGGCTAAGAGATGGTATTAAGAGAGAACAACTTCCAAAGTTGAAATGTCCGATCCATGTTGCAGTTGTTGGACTCGTCAACTGAATCGACTCTTTGATTCTGATATGTTAATATTAAACGTTCACTTCGCGCCTTTAATGATAAATAAACAACTGGATTGTTAAGAGATAATCACTGGTAGATAGACTTTCTAACGAGCCGTTAAAGTAGGATACGATAGCATTATTTCGCGTATAACGACAATGTTTGATATTTTCACATTAGGACGCATGTATGCCTATTTCCTTGCTTTGAGCTTACTTTACTATAAGTTTCGTTTTACGAACATATATTCATATATGTGAATCCATGGAACAAAAACATCAACTGTATTTAAGAGCGTATACTTAATATGGAACATAAATATAAATTGACAAAATATTCTTTCTTTTTTTTTTCACTAGTAACTTACTAGTACTTCCATAATTTTCAATACGTAATGTCCACATTTCATTGGAAAATTTTATAATATCCTAATGCGCACATTGTAACACTCATATGAAAACTAAAAGTTCTGTAAAATGCATTGTACAGATAATAATGTGCTGACATTTGTTCATATCCATATCACTTATATTTTTTTCTGATTAATTTCTTTATGAACTACTGTAGTCTAAATGTCGTAAATAGTTTTCGAAATGAGTATGCATAACGTATACAAGTGAAGAATCATTAGGACAAACTGAACATCATTATTTATTTAATGTAATAGTTGAACTTCAGTTCTTGTAATAAATTAAAGATGCATTATATTCATCAAGTTTCATGGTTGTGAATTTTAAAGAATTCAAGAAACGAGAACAAACCTGGAGTGGTGCGTGGCACTACATTCTAGGATTTTATACGTATATTGGAACAAAATTACAAATTTTACATCTATAATATGGAATTTTTAAGGCATGTTATGTTTCCTTGTATTCAATATTATTTCCAAAATTCCAATATTCGCGAGGAATTTTATTTTAATTATGTAAAGAGCATTTTACTTTTTTAAAATTATATACGTGCGTATGTATATACATTATATATAGAGTATCCGGAACCGTTGAGGCTAAATTTATGTGTTAATGAGATTGAATAGATAAAAAAATTCAACTTCAATATAAATTCATGTCTAAATATATTTTATTAAAAATTTATTTATAAACTTTAGAAATTTATAATATGTATTAAAAAGTTATAAACGTGATAAAAATCTTTGCACATTTATAATTTTTCAACAAAGTACTTTTGGACATAAATTTATGTGAACTTTTTCCATATACTCGATCTCATTAACACGTTATATGACTCCGACCTTTCCGGGCACCCTGTATATGTGTGTGTGTGTGTATAAATATATATAATGTTAAAAATATAAAAAGAAAGAGCTTTTTCATGATAATAGATACATTAATTTTTTTATTTGACTATAATTGATTCTCTTCTTACTTATCTATTTAAAATAATAAACATTTATTATGTATACCGGTTTTTTAATATTTGTAGTATTGTGTATATAAATTACATTAATTTTTAAACTCAATTTTTCTCAAAAATGAGACGTATAAAAAGATTTTATCGTATATTTTTATCTTGTTTTTGCACGAGGAATCATTCTTTTCTAATTGCACCATAATTTTAGATGTATATCATGTATATAGAATATTTTTTTATAAGATTATTTTATAAAATATTGTGAATTTTTTTTTCTTTCACAGAAAACATAAATTTTACTTTTAAATATTTAATAATACGCTATTGTACTATGAGCATGTTGTACAATTTAAAAAAAAAGTATTATTCAGCTGCATTCAAATATTATGCGTTAAATTTATATACGTACAGAATCCCGTGAATTATACATAAGAATTAGTAAACAAAAATTTAATTTTGTCATCCGGTAAAATCATACTTCATGAAGAGAAAGTCTTCGATGTCTTTCAATTTTTAAACTTTTTGATATAATTATTTTAATTCGATTTATTAAGTGATTAATTTGATCATAATATGAAGTAATGAAACATTGATTAATCGCTTGAATTAATTGTTTAACCATTTTCATTAATTTAAAATTCTTTATTTATTTTTTTTTTATTCGACGAAATCGTAGAAAATGGATAATCAATTAATTTTAAAATAATCATAAGATTGTGTTTTAACATGTATAAAAAAATTTTAATATTTTATTATTTAATAGCCTATGTTAGCGTTATTAACACTTGTTCTTCAGTTAGAAAATATTAATTTATTTTAATATTAATTAATTGAATACAAGAGCATTCATAGAAAAAACAGGATAAGAATCCAAAAGATAAACCAAGTAATTTACGAGAATTAAAACAAAGCTGTTTGATAAAATGTAACTTTTCTTTAATAAGAATTTGATTAGAAAGGCTTCATGTATTGTGAAATTGCAATATTAAATATTCATTACTTTTTTTTTTTTTTTGCGAAATTGTCCTGTATGATATACGTTCCGAATTTGCGCATCAAACGCATAGAGTATTATTTGTCCTTGTTTAACGTTCGATAAACAAAAAGGACAAATTATGCTCTATAATATAGAGTCTATATGACTGATGTGCAATTTGGAACGGATCCAAAGTTAAAACTTTATATAAATATACGTATTATACAGGTAATATGAAATTGTATCTGTAATAGGTAAGTATTGGCAGAATCAACAATTTTTGTAATAATACACAGAAAATAATAAGGGAGCTCGATACGTAATTACAAACTTATATTGACACTTGGCTGCTTGCTTTAAATATTATTGACACATGTGAAGAATATACATAATTAAAAGCAAAATGGCATGAAAATGTATCAAATTTAATTATTTTAATCCTTATTTTTCTTCATAAGTTGAAACAATTTAGCAGATAACATTTAATAATCAATTTAAATTTTACCATTTATTTTAATCAATTGTGATAAAGTAATAAAGCAGAGTTGTATCGCGATTAAATTAGGTAATGTTTTTAGCAAAAAGATATTTTTACAATGTGGAATCGTCAATGGCTTATTATATGCAATATAATTACTTTTCGCTATACTTTCAAATTGGAAATACATAATGAAATCAAGATTTCATGTTTATAAATATATATTGAATACATATACACACTCACATGTTATACAAGTAATCTAACATATACATATGCTATAATGCAAACTTAGCCGCAATTTATATCGCAAGTATTTCAGGAGAATATCAAGTTTTTATTTTTATAACTTAATGTTATAAAAATGAATGCACACACACACACATACATATGTATCTTTTTTTTTATTTTGATTAGTCATTTAAGACTAAATGTAAGAATGAAAAAATATATAATAATGCAGTCGTTGCTCACTCACTCATTAACATGTAGACAATTAGATTGGACACTTATAAGGTGCACATATAATTGAACATAATGGAAAGTTATATAAGTTGCATATATATGTGTGTGTGTGTGTGTGTGTGTGTGTGTGTGTGTGTGTGTGTGTGTATATATATATATATAAAATTGAATAAGTGTGTTCACTAGACGAGATAAATATATTATCTTCCTTGACATTGTCATATTGTGAATAATCGAATTATGAAATTTTAAATGCACATTTTTGCAGACATAAAAAAGACCTATTGACACGAAAAATGTGTGGGTTATTCACAAACGTGATATATTTTTACAAATTCCCAGTATTGTAAAAACAATATTGTTAAATGGAATATCAACTTATATTTTGTATTTATTACATATCCTAAAGTTAGACTTTTACTTAATGGCATTTCTGTATCTATTATAATCGATTAATAAGTAACGATATATTGAATAGTAAAGCACAAATTATAGTGCATAGCTATAGAACATATATACAAGATATAATTCACTATATCTTCGAAAAATAAAATATATTCGAAACATTCCAAATGTGAGATAAATCCCTATAACTATAGAGAAAATACCTTACAAAATACTTTTATTTATCACGGAATTAATGATACTGGAAAAATGTTTACATATATAAATATTAAATGCTGGAATATATTAATATATATGTAGTATAAAAACGCATTAATAGTAAAGCTCTATTAAAACTTCTTATCCAATTAGAATGGATTGTAATAAATGGATATTATAGTAAGAACAGAATCGCATTGATATTATGACAATAAACAGGAAGCATAATTATCTCGGACCTGTGTTTAGGTCTGCTTAACTGGATAGAATAATTAAGATAAAAAGAAAAATATATATGATATACAAAATAACATGAACAACTAATGCCTGTAGGCTCCAAGCTTCATTCTTTACATCCGCAAACAAGTTATGAAACTCGCGTAGACTGAAAGACGCGTCTGTTATTTGGTTTTATCTATCGCCTCCAATCGTTCGATGATAGGCGGATGAGAATGATTCCAACAGGAATACCATTTATCGTATAAAGGATATCCCAAATTATCCTTCTGCAGTTTTAACAGAGCTGCCTTTAAAGGCTCACCGTGGCCTAACTTTGTAGCAAATTTGTCTGCTTGAAACTCATGTCTTCGGCTGATCACCACGCTAATAAAATTAAAGATCTGAAAACAATGAAAGAATTTTCGTGAATAATTTAACGTGCAATATAAAAATCACTTTAAAACATTTAATGGATATTTACCGTATTCAATGGTATTAAAATGTACATTGTTACTATCAGTAGACCAATAAGAATCGGCTGACTGTCGACAAAGCCAAAAGCGGTATACATCGGTGTGTATCGCAACAGTTTGGCAAATGTAACGAAATTGGCTACCAGTATTACCTGAAAAATATATGTAATTGTTACAAAAAATACAAACTTAAAGAATTTTTCAGGCCATATATAATAACATATTTTATTTTATAAATCAATGTTTCTTTATAATAAAGTCAAAGCTAATTTTTCATTACAGAATATTAAAATATTATTACCAATTAATATTGGAGTATCATTTTGAAGTTAGCTTTAATAAGCTAACTTCAAAATGATACTCCAATATATAAAATATGAATTAATAACTTTTTTAAAGTTGTACCTGACTCAGCAAAAATCCTTTCAAAGCATGATTATGTTTCCAATGGCCAAGTTCGTGCGCAAGTACCGCCAGTATTTCATTTGTATCACAACCCTTGTCAGCGTCATCGTCGTCTTTCTTACTATAATCTTTGATAAGTGTATCGAAGAGAACAATTCTTTTGTACTTGTAAAAACCGTACAGATAGGCATTGCTGTGCGACGATCTCTTGGAGCCTTCAACTATGAACAGCTTGTACAAAGGAAATTTCAAGGAAGCTGCCAATTCTTCGATCTTCTGCTTCAATTCGCCCTCAGGTAATGGCGAATATTTGTCAAATAACGGCGCGATCACTTCCGGATACAGAATCATCATAAACAATGAGACTACCAAACACATTATCCACAAATACCAGAAGAAATAATCACCACCATGTTGCACGATCCAGATCATACCACATAGAAGAGGTAAAGTGATAATCTGGGCCACGAAAAACTTTTTAATTTCATCCTTAATAAAGAACATAGCTGTCTGTAAATAATATCCATCAATTAGCAGATCCTTTCCAATTAATTTTACGCTCAATAAATGTATAAGTAAACATACATAAAAAATTCTCTATATAATTGCAAAATATCACATGTAGAATCTTACTTGTTTATTAAAACCATGTTTCTGCTCCAAAACAAAAGTGTCGTATACTGCTATTGGCAGATTGGATATGTGGGTAATTACGCCTATAATAAACAAACATATTGCGCTTAGCAGTATTTCACTCTCATGATTCATACCATAGTACTTGGATATTGCAATGCTCCATTGCCAGAAATAGTAATTGCCATAGGTTATCAAGATTACCTGTAAAAATATCATGTTATATAATACAAACCCTATCTAAACAATATCTTAAAAAATTTCTTTCCATCTTATTGACAGTATGTGGAATTCGTAAAAGTTCTACAACACTTACGGTATTATAAATCTTGGAGTACAGATCCTGCACGTTACCAAACGTATTTCTGTGCAATGCGTACGCACGAGCCTTATCATATATATCTTTAGTCATTAAACCCTCGATCTGCTTTGGCAAATCCACTAGACGTTTCAGCAGTGCTCTCTATAACATTTATAGTTTACATAAATCAGAAATATTGCTTCCATTATGTCAATTCATTCTACATTTTAATCTTATTTTTTAATTCCCTTGCAAAAAGTAAAATATTAAAAATTAAAATAAATGTAATATAAAGAAAATAAATGAATATATAAACGTACAAAAGTAACTAGTAATACAAATAATATTAAATTTTGTTAAATTGTAAATTTCAGTGTAAATTTAAAAAAGCATCCTAAGCACTGCTTTGTAAAGTAAAAAACAAAAAAGCGAATAGGAAAGCAGACTTACCTGACGAAAGTTCAAATAATAATTCCAAAAGCTTAATAGCCATATCACGCATAAAACCATTTCGAGGATATGCCTCTCCCAAAAATTCACAAGTGTCTCCATTTCGTCAATATATTATGAAGATATTCCCATTGGATTTCAAGCTCCAGGGCTCCAGCTCGCCGACTATCCTGCTTCACGCGCGGAATAAGAGAGATAAGATGTACAGGTTAAAAATTCGTAAACACGTAACTCAACGTGTAGGCGAAATCGATTGGCTTGCGGCTCCAATCCAGGATCATGACCAATCGAAACGTGACAATGTCAATTAAACGTGAACTAGTCGTAAGTACCGTTATTTTTGCAGCTACACCAAATTATACATTTGAAATGTAGTAAATGTATAATTACAGACGTTGGAAAGAGAGAGAGAGAAAGAAAAAGGAGAAAATGTACGAAAAGTTCAACTACAAAGAAAAAGAAATAGATATTGTAATTCAGTTTGCTTTCCTTGGAGGTTAAAATTTTCAGACTTCTAACAATTCTCGAAATTTTAGTTAGTGTGCTTTTCATCTGATTATATTTTCTTGATATCTCGTCGATTTTTAAAATTACAAAGTTTTATTAGTATAATAACGGAAAATAATGCTAGTCATTACCATTGTCGATAAAGTTGGTTGTGATTTTACCGATTTTCGGTAAAGTTCGTGACTATTTTACCGACCATTATTGATTGCTATTTTACCACATTTAATTACCGCCAAAATATTTACAGTTCTCAACATAAACAGAAAGATATCAGGAGAATATAAGATAAGAGTAATGGTAAAGTTTCAAAAGTTGAAAATTAAAACTTTTATTTACTGAAAATTTTCCATCGCTATTTACATTGACACGAGAGCAAGACTGCAACTGGTATTCCAACAAAAGGCACACACATATACACACGTACGCATACGCAGTCAAAATGCTTGAACGATTATTTATTGTACAATGTGTGTGTGTGTGTGTGTGTGTGTATGTGTAGTACGCTCCCAACTATATGTTTACTATTCTGAATAATTTAGATAATCGTTACGTATTTATGTAAAACAGATTTTGAAGGAATAATATAATAGGTGATGTGCGAAGTTATTGGAAGTTGACTTCGTGTGAGAAACGCCCCACACTGAAGTGGAACGACCATCCGATATCGTGCGATTTAATACGAGTAAGCGGCCATTCTTCTTCAAGGCTGTTCCTTTGTCATGTTCCTCGGTCAAGTTTTCGCCGTAAGGACTCCATGTAGATCGGCCAGGGCCGTGCTCTTGCCACAGTGACCTCAAAAGGGAGAGAGAGAGAGAGAGGAAAAAAAAGAAAAAAGAGGGAAAGAGAGAGAGAGAGAGAGAAAGAAAAACACAAAGACCCCACGAAGTACCTGACGAAGGTCAACAGCGAAGTGGAAAGAATTCCGTCGAGAACGATTTCACCTCCGCTCTCGTCGCCTCCGAAATTTGATAGATGAAAGACGGCCGTGCGTGGTTCGTTTGCGACACCCTGTAGAGAGGAGTATAACCGAGCAGAACGGGCAACAGGACGGGGTGAGGAGGGGGAGTAATCAAGAGCGGCATTAAGAGAGCGCGCATATGTGTGGTCGTCTGGTCCCGCTGGTCTTTCAACCCGCGAACGAGTAAAAACCTTGGGGTACCTCCCGAGCTTTATTTTCGTCAGTTTTCAAGTCGAGCTCTGTGTCTAAAAGATGCACTCCCGATCGTCCCCTCTCTCGCGCGCGCGATGGGAACTTGAAGACTAGACCGATGGAGCGAGAAGGGGCTGAGAGGGGACGAGGGAAGGGAAGAAAGGGAATCGCGCCTACGATGTCTGCCGAGCATAATGCGCCAGTATGCGTTTCCTCTCTTTTCCCTCTTGCCGTGGTATAGAGCAGTATAGAGGCGACCCAGCTCCTCGGCCTCCACTCTCCTCCTCGCTTCGCGAGAATTCCCATTCACCGAGATTAACTTATCTCCCGATTGCGCGCCGGGGTGGGCCGCTTCTGGAAGAATCGCTCGACGTAAATTCCGCGTGGAGTTCTATAAATAATTGTCGGCTAATAAGGCTGCATGGGGGAAAAAGAAACGGCGGGGATACCGCGAGATGCGCTTTCACTCGCGTTACCGTTCGCGTGAAATTGAAAGTGAATTTTCTCAAAGTATCAGAGATACACGCGCGACGGTAAAGGAAAAACTAGGAAAAAATTAGGTAAACTGGGACGTTCGGTTGTTTTGCTTTATTCTTATTTAACATCGCTGACAAAGTTGCTTGTTAGTTTGGAGAGAGTTGGAAGCGGCACGGCGCAGGTTCAAGTTACTCGCTCTTCCTTCCCTCGTGATGCAGCTGATAAGTCGACGTACGTAATATACAAAGACCAAGAGGCATCGAGTCGAGTCGAGTACGACGTACAACACATGGCGTGCTGTGAAGGCGACACGCAGCTGGACAGGACGAGAACTGACGTTATAGGAAACCATTAGATTACGTATCTTTATTAATTCGAGGAAATCGATTTTATGTATCAATAGGAAATTAGATTTGCGGAATTTACGGCACGGTGCATAGAGCACACGTGTAGTCTACGGAGAAGTGCCGAGAAGTCTCGTTTCTCGACTGGAAACTGCGCGATAAAGAGAAAGGATTAAACGGAGACGAAGTCAGAATGAAAAAGAAAGAAAATAAGAGAAAATGAGAGAGAAGGAGAGAACTCTAAATTATAAACAAAAAGATATCTTTTAGATTTCTAAAAGATCCCTTGCCATGTCTTGCACATTATATTGTTCATATTATATTACTTTAAAATTCAAATGTATTCGAAAAATCTGAAGCGCGAATTCGAAAATGTCGAATTGAATTCATTTCTATCCATTTCAATTCATTTTTATTTGCTAAGATATTTAAAGATGTCTTCTAGAAATATCTTGAAGATATTTTTGAAGGGATCTTTTAGAAATCTAAGATATCTTTTAGATATCCACAAGACCTCAATATTTTCTGGAAGTGAAACAAAGAGAAGGTAAAAGAAGCTACAAAGGAAAGTAGAAAGGAAGAGGGAAAGGGGAAAGGGGGAGAGAGGGGGATAGCACGTACTACGAATACGCGCGTAAATTGACTGTAGTATAGTACTATGAGTCAGTCACACCCACAAGCCGGTTGTGGATTCAAGCTTTTCTCTCTTTCTATCTCCCTCTCTTTCTCTTCTCGGCTTGTATTATCTCTCCTTCTTTCGTATTTCTCTTCACAGACGCGTGCGATCGTATACGCATTGGCACGAGGTCACGCGTACCGTACCGTATCCGTATCTATCGGCCTTGCCACGCCGCGTTCTAATCGCGGTGCTCAATGCGCTCGTAATACGGCGGCGATAAGGACGATGCGAGCGTGGGAGTTTTCGGAGCGTCCCCCTCTCCCCCCGCGCCCGGATTATCGACGGCGCGATCGGCCCTGATCGATCAGGACCGTAGCGTCGTCAGTACCCAAACAGAACAGGTCACGATAATATAGAAATAAATAACGTTAAAATAAATCGCGTTTGATTAAATATTTGTTTGATAAAACATGACATTTAACAATTATTTCGAAAAGTAAATACGAAAAGCCTTTAATGTATCAAGATACAGAGACACCTGAATTTCCTTTTTTCTTTCTTTTTTCTCAACAAGAATTTAAAACCTCATTGAAATCGCACAAAAATGACCGAGGGTCTCTGTCGATAGAGAGATTCCTCGTCATAATTCTCGGCAAGCGCGAACCGTCAGCGATTTTGTTTCTCGCCTCTCTGATAAGGGCGCCCAACCGATCACCCCAGGGCTCCTCGCAGCCGTAAACCGGTCCTGAGCCGCGCTTCGGTCCGAGTGCTCGAAACACCTGACGAAACGTCCGTGGCGATGCACGATGCAACTGATAAATACAAAGGTGGCGGAACGGGAGGAGACAGAGGGGGCAGGACGTGCATTTGGAATGTATGCGCGAAGAATCGTCTTTGTGCGGGCGACCGAACGGAACGGGTCGGCAAATCGCTCTTTCGTGGAAGGGGTACCTTAATCCCCCTCCTCTCCCCTCCTCTCTTGTCATTCCTTCCCCTCATCCTCCTTCATTCCCGATTTATGATTTAGCGCGGAAACCGATCTATTGATACAGATCCTCAGCGTGCCGGACGATATCGGGGAACATTGAAGGAAAATTGTCTGGGGAGAGAATCGTCGGGACGACGGAATATCCGAGCCGAGACGAATATCGGGGCCGCGATCGAGGGCCCCGGTACGGCGGCGATCTCGCGTGAGCGCGGCCGAGTTCTTTGTGATCAGGGCTCGACCGAGAAACCGGTTTCATTGGCGGAAGGCCCTCTCGTTCTCGCGCGCTCTCTCTCTCTCTTTCTCACTCTCTCCTGCTCCGCGAAGCGAACCGAATATGAATCGCACGCGGGCCGTTTCAATAGACGGAGCCCCGTCGACGTGGCGTGTGCGCGCGTAAACTGGTTATCGCCGATCGTATGTAATCGACATGCGGACGACACGCGTCCGCGTCGTCGGTTGCGTATCGATAAACGCGTGCATGCAGATGCGAGAGCGGCGCGACAACCCTCTTTCTCCCCTCGGCCCTTCACTCTTCTTTTTTTGATTTTTTTTCTTTTCACGCCGGATTACATAAGTAGGGTGCTTGTTCCGAGGCCCGTCTGTAATCGGGATGCTAACGTTGAGAGAGAGAGCGGGGGAACGATACATTCGGAATAATTTAACGCGACCGAAATCCCGCGAATCAATTACGTGAGAGTGTACACGGGAAAAATGATGGAAAAAAAAATGAGGGGGCTTATCGTGATGATCGCCCGCGACGTTAATTGGGCCGCGAACGGACGCGAACAGCGAACTCGAGGCGCGAAGTACGCTTATCAATATTTTATTACAAAATTGCAGTCATTGCACATATACATCATTTTTTACGCATTAATTTCGTGCATTTACACGAAAGTTACACACTCATTAACGTTATATAGAAATATTACAAACAGGTACAAAAACTACGCTACTTTAATTTAATCGCTACTTTACGCTATCAATCTCTCTCTTTCTCTCTCTCATTCACAATCGCCTGTTTGTTTATCGATTATCTAAATGCCTTGTAAGCGTTAGAGCTTGGTCTTGCTCGCGTGGAATGAAATTACGTTCGAACGCAGCGAACGATATATAAATACAAAGTGCAAATACGCCATGTCGCAACCGGACGAAATGTCGACGATGAAATCCTTGAAATCTTCGACAAATTCATCGGTTCAGAATTTATCGACAATTTTTGACGTCTAAAAATTACACGAGAAAAAAAATTTATCATTGAAACTCCATCAGGCAGAAGATGAAATCTCCGTGATAAAACTTTTTTAATCTACGAAAAATTCATGTCGGAATTTATTGAGAATTTTTGAAATCCAAAAATATGTCAATTAAAAAGATACGATATTATCATCGAAACTTGATCCATGCAGATGATAAATTTTTAACAAAATCCCTGAAACCCACGATAAATTCACCCATTCGAATCGAATTACCGAAGAGTTTTAACATCCAAAAATATATGAGAGGAAAATAAGATTTCATCATTGAAACTTCATCCATATTCCAGCAGTCGAATCTTCTTCAATTTGTAAATTTGGAATCATGCAATAATTCACGTAAAAATCTGAACAATACCAATTAAAATTAAAATAAATTAGGGAGCTCCTATTATTATAATTAGCAATATCAGTCGATACATGTATAATACATAAAAATTATAACTTCACGAGGAGGGTAAATACGACGATATTTCATAAAAAAAGAGGTTCTCAAAAAATTGTACGTTATAATCACGCATGAAGGAATAGCACTGAAATAGTTACAGTCCTCGAAGGATCGGTATGAGATCGCGTGTCGTATCTTTATAGAATCTACAAATCGTAATCTACAAATGTTATCCGCTACGTTCGTATTTTATCTTACTTCATCTTGGCAGTGACGATTCGTGAGCTTCGTGTTTTTGTTAATTTATTTATTTCCTATCGCGGACGGTACGTGGAAGCTGACGCGTGTATTATCCCTATGTGTCCCGTATTTTCGAGATTCGCAAAAAATAAAAAATCGAGAAATTAATGTTCATTAAAAAATGTTTATTATAAAATTGTGGTGGCGCCGTTAGACATGTTAGGCGAGCGCAGAGTATACAACAGTTACCTCTGGTAAGCATCAGGCGTTACGTTCGATCCCGGGAACCAATCAGTTTGCAATTTTTCTCGCTTGTATATGGCTATTTTTTTATGCGAATATGCGTAGTGTAATATTAAATAACCATTTGTATTTGAAAATGTTTTCTACGCGCATGCCTACGGACTGGTCCCACATTACTGTTCTAAAAAAAAGGTAGCCTTTGTACATTGTGTATGTACAGATATTTGTACACTTTAAAATTACAGTTATGTACACAAGCGCGCTGTATAAAAAAGGTACATCGTCGTATAAAACACAATTATTTACAAAATCTCAGGCTGTAAAAAAAGTCACAGGGCGCAATTTATTTACAACGGTCTGGCAATAAAAAAGGGGATGTGTACTTGGCCGCATGTGTATAGCTTATTTAAATAGGAGATCGTATAAATGTCTCAAGAATTTATTCCGCCTCGAGGAGCGAACCGGCACTCGGAGCGGTACCTCCGGGCCGTATCGCGACGAGATGCGGCTTCTTCCGGGGCGACGCCGCGTCGACCTGTTGGTAAACGTAATCGCTCTGTATCGGCGAACCCGAGAGCGTCTTCTGACGCTTCGCGCACGAGACTATCTGATACATTAATCCATCCCTATTGACCTCCTGCCTAGGGAAGTCGTTTAGTCGCGTGTCGAGCAACTCGGCGGCGTCCACGAGATCGAGATCCTCGTAGAGCTGCTCCACGACGATATCGTCGTCGACGATGTCGATCTGCTTGGCCTCGTCGTACGTAACGTTCTCGTCGTCGTTGATGACCTCGTCCACCGCGGAACCACCCGTCTCGGAATCTGCGTAACTCTCCGCGTCCTCGTACGCATCGTCGTGCCTGTCGCCCTCGTACTTCATCTCGCCCCGTTCCAGGAGCTCCAGCTGGTCGGGATTCACCATGGCCCGCTTGATCGCAGTTGGATCCTTTCTCGACCATTTCCGCACCTCCTCGTCCATCTTGGCCACCTTCGATGGAGCAATGGCCCAGAGACAACCCTTTCGCTGACTACCATTGCCAGGCGGCTTCTCGATCTTTTCGAAGCATTTATTTAGCGACAGATTGTGCCTCACCGAGTTTTTCCAGCCAGTCGGCGCGGTCGTGAAGTACGGAAAGTGTCGGCTGCGTAAACGAAACGGGAAAATGGGACATGAAGTTTATACGAACAAAAATTTTCGTTAACGTAAGAAAGAAATCACGGAGAATTAAGTATATCAATATTTCAGAGAATTATCTGCACTTAGAGAAAAATTCTTTTAAATGAAAAAATTTTTTTATATTTCTTCATACATTTTGTTTTAAATCATATATTTTGATGCAAGCATTTGTTTGTTCTGTTTAAGTAAAAATATTTACTTTTTTAACACACATTATTTTAAGTATATAATTTTATATTTTTACATTTAAATAATAATTTTACAAATAAACTAATAATATTATTGAATTTAATTGTTTCCTTAGATTAAAAAATCCGATTATCTTGAATATAAAAATAGTCTAACAATAAATATTCTCTAGAACTGCAAGAAAAAATTACTTAAATACAAATTATTTCATTTTATTTACATAAATATTTTAATTAAGAAATTTTTAACTTGACTGCAAGTAAATAAGTTATTGGGACCCACTAAGTAATTTTTTTGTATTAAATAAAATTTTTTGTTAGAAGATATTTTCTTCTCAGTGTAGTAATTAATCATTAAATTTATCGATCATTAAATTAAAAAAATTGATAGGTTGAATTTAATTTCGAACAAAACAATCTGTAAATTGACTTAATTTTCGTTTGGCATAGAAAAACTAACAAAACATGTGAGACGACAGTTATTTTACGAGCATGGCGGTAAGTTGCAACGACGAGAAATGAAGGCAGGTGGTAAACGAGGAAAGAGCGGGGACTGCAGTCAATTTCTAGGAGGGACTGTACCCCGGTGTGCCCCTGGTTGTTCCAAGGGCCCTATACAAAATGGCAGCTACTCGCTTAGCTTCCTTCCCGACCCGTAAAACTCGAGAATAAAGAGGGAAAAGACAATACTTTTGCCCCTCGTACCTAAGCGCAGGCTAGGGGGCTTCGACAGTCCCTTTATCCTTCCGGCCAAATGGCCGAAAATAAGCAAACGAACGACACGTTATTCATCAAGTAAAAAGTTCCTTGTTGTTCCCGAAAACATTTCTTCACGGTTCATATTCGTTGGTGACTATACATAATTAATGGTCTAAAATGCAGTAACTCAAAAAATGTTTCAGCTTTACAAAATTCGAAAAATATTCGAGAAAAATAACTTATTCAGAAAAGTTACTCGAAGAATTGAATTATTTCGAAAACTATTTTATTCGCAAAACGAAATGCATTTTTTTCTGAGATATTTTTAAAGATAAAAATAGTAATTTGCGAAAATTTTTCTTAAGCCAATAAGCAAAATGTTAATTTGAGATGCATACTTAAAAAGTGATTGAATCAGCGCGAAACTTTTATTTTCGTAAATTAATATCGATTTGATACTTCATTATCTTTTAGCAAATTATAAGTGTTACCCAGTAAACAAAAATGGATTAAAATGGATTGAGAAGGATTGATTTCAATGTTCGCGACTCCATACTTTTGAAAATTCGAATCCATTTCAATGCCCAATGCCTTTATATCCATTTATAGGAATTGAATTAAGCACATTGTCTATGCTTTTCAATTCAGAAATAAGTTCGGTTTTAAAAAATAGATCGTGAATACTGTTCAACTCAAAATGCAATTTTTTCAATCCAATTAAATTAAAAAAAAGTTTTTCTGCGAAAATGGACCATGAATGCTACTCAATTCAAAATTGTGAATAGGAACTGCATTATTTCATCTGAATAAAAAAGTTTTTATTTAAAAATGTATCAGTTTTTGCAAACATTAAAATCCATTTTAATACCTTCAGAAACATTGACAGTTTTATTCGTATTATCAAATAGAAATGCATTCATTTCCACGGAATCCAATTTATTTCAATCCATTTTAATCCATTTTCGTTTATTGGGTAGTTAAATATTTAAGTTGCAATGTGCCTTCTGCCGTATAACAATTTTAACGAAAAGCACTCACCACATGAAGTTATAGATTTCAGAAACCGGTAGCGATCCCGTTCGGCTGTTCTTCAGCGCCATCGCGATGAGGCACGAGTACGAGTACGCAGGTTTCGGATAAGAGTTGTCACGATGACCCGTTGTTAAGTCCTTCTCGCGCTTTGCCGCCTGTATCATCACCGTTGTTGTCGCACCCGTACTGACATCGTGCACGTTGTTGTTGTAGGACATCTGTTTGCGAATCTGTTGCAACGCCTGACCTCCCGGATTAGCTGCGAGCATCTTGATGTCCTTGACTGTGGCAGATATAGTGCTTATTTTGTTGGGGTGGTGCAACCTCGTCAGCTGTATCGTCGGCGAGGAGGCGGTGATGGCGGTAGCGGTTAACGTCCTGGCGCCGACGCTGGCCGCCGACGACGACGATATCGACGTCGGCGCTTCCACGCTCAGGGGTGTGAGCGGCTGCTGAACGGCCGTGTCCTGCTCATCATCCTCCGTCTCCTCGTCTTCCTCTTCCTCCTCCTCCTCCGTTTCCTCTTCCTCCGTCTCATACTCCGACTCGTTGTGTTCGTTCTCCTCATTCTCGATCTCCTCCTCCTCCTCGCTTTCGTTTTCTTCATCGTTTTCGGTTCGCTCGACTTCACTTTCGTTATCCGTCTCTTCCCCCTCGTTTTCGGCAGCGTTCTCCTCCACACTCGTCGTCTCCAGTATCGCTACGTCGCTGTTTGTCGCGGGGCTGCGGATAGGCATGTTGCGCGGCAGTATCAAATTCGGATCCAACGTCAAAGCCAGCTCGCTGTCGCTGTCCAGATTCAATTCCTCCAGATTGCTATGGAATGAAAACGGTATTAAACCTTCTATAAAATTAATTAAAATTGAATGAGAGGTTTCCTTCAATTTAACTTCCGTGAATTTTCGAGCCTTAGTAAAGTATTTCGAAATCCTACATTAATGTACTTTTTATCTCTCTTCTTCTGTAAATTTAGACTGTGATCTTTTACTGCTTCTAACAAGGTCTCTTTTATAATCACTTACATAAAAAATTCCGAGAGAATTTTATTCGTCCTACCTATTCGAGCTGCGGCTCTTATCATTGAAAGCGAGTGGATCTTCATCGGGTTCCGTCAGGACGTCGTCGAAGTCGAAGCCAAGACCTGGACCGAGCCAACCAACTTGGCCTGTGTTATCGCAACGTCGTATACCCATGTGTAACATCTCTGGACGACCTTGTAAGGCGTCCGAGATGCTGTCGCTGCTGAATAGGCAGTCCCATGACAGATCCCCAGACAATCCCTCCATCCCGATATTGTACGCATTTACGGTATCCAATTCCATTCACTCGACTGCAAGAAGAATGGTGGAATCTATAGAAAGACTGTCGTCGGGAAATTTACCGAATAACGTAAGCCAAGCTGTGCAATCCGCCGCGTGTGAATTATCCTTCCGGAATAGTTTCATTTTCGTAAAAGCGACATCGCCCGCGCGCGAGGTCACTCTATCGCGAAAGCGAAATTGTACTTTTATAGCATCGTAAAGAATCTAACTCCGCAGCTTTAATACAATATAGTGTCTCACAGAGCTTTTTCATGTATGTATATTTCTATCATATCCATTTATGCGCTTCATTATATTTTGTTTCATCATCTCTCTGACTGTGTCATACATTTGTATTCCACGCGCACTCAGAGAAAAGTCGTATCAGCAACTAGAAATTTCAGGACGAATAGCGCCTCAACTATGTATTATAAAGTTGTAACAAGAACAATAAATAAGTTGTATGAATTAAAAAAACACAACATTTCAACAGAACAACTCAATTACTTATTTCTTACATTACTGTCAGTACCTTCTTTGAATTAAAAAATTGTTTAATTAAATAATTTGAACAAATAATTTAGTTATTTTATAAAAGGTTAATAACGTCATTTCTTGAAATCAAATAAATTTGCATTTTCCTCAAAGGTACTTCAACTTAAAAAAATCAAATTAAAGAAACAATTTTATTAATTTGAACATAATTTTTCGCTGGGTGTATATATCTATACAAAATAGTCTCAACGAAAAATATATTATTGATTCCCAAGTGTGTTGTAATTAATAAATAATTAGTTATTATTAAAAAAAATAGTTGTCAACTAAAAAAATGTAATTGTCATAACTTATGTGTATGAAGTCTGTATAATTGTATAATGTAGTTGAGCCGCTATTTCACTATCAATTGATAGTGCACATTAATTATATTTTTTTAGTATGTAGTATAGTATTACTTTGGTACTTATTACTTTGTAAAACTAGTGACAGGAACTTGAATTTGAATTAAATTGTCAAATTTATAGTTGCCAAAACCATTTCGTTTTCTATCGCTTCCGATTCGTCTGAACTTCGATGCGCGCGTACTTTTTTTGGCGACACCCAGAGCATGTTTCGAATCGGCAGTTCGTAGATCGATCATTCGCGCGGAGCGCTTCTCGTAAGGGCACCCAGACCGTTGTCTACGGCACCGCGAGTCGCTCCGTCTGGAGGAATAATGGCACGTGAGAGTTCCCGAGAGAGTTGCTCCGCCGAATGAAAGCAGATCTGCGCCTCGAAATACCGGGGCTTATCCGCCGATCGAGGCGGTTCAGGGATCAACCTTCGTTCGCGTCTCCTAAATCCATAAATCATCCTCGACGGCCTCCCTTTGTGCGTCGAACGTTTTAAATTAAAAATATAAAGAAATGGGAATGCGTTGTAAATCATTAGATTTGCGGAGATACACGTCTCCCCGCATCCAGATCGCGCGGTCCCCGCAATTACGTCCGATCGTGCTGATTGCTTCGAAAATTCCCACGTTATCGCGCGTCTTTATCGGCGTCGCGTGAGTCGCGGATATAGCGGAGTACGGGGATCGGCGGCTTAGTGTCTCACTACGCCAGGCAAAGACGATAGATTCCGCACGTACGCGGGAACCTCGCGTATAGCAGCGCGCGTACAATTACACGCGCATGCCGCTGCGTGTGTAGGTGTGTAGGTACGGTAGAGGAGTGAGTGAGAGAGAGAGAGAGCATACGCGCGAGGATCTTGAACCCACAACCGGCTTGTGGGTGTGACTAACTCATAGTACTACAGTTGGCTTACTATATGCACGGGACTCCGTAGTAGAGCCTCCTCTCTCCCTCCTCCCTCTACTCGGGGCTCGTCCGCGGCTCTGTTTCCCCCCTCCTCCCGTTCCGTCATCCGTCTGTCTCTCTTTCCATGATTATCTCTCATTAAAAACTAATAACGGACAATCGACGAGCGCCGACGAGCGGAAACGTCGCCGGAATAAGCGAATACAAAAGGGAGCCTACTTATGGGAAGAGATAACGTCGAGGCTGAAACGGTCTGTGCGCGAATTTTAATAAGTTTCGTCGCGTTGAAATATCACCGGGTCACGCGCATATACGCGCATTTGGTTGCGTTTCGAGCGCGATACGAAATGCAGCTGCGTGGTAAACGAAAAGCGAAACCCTCTTTTCCTCGTCCGCGCCTGTGGCGCGGAGGCGAATGTCAGCCGGGGCGGGCATCGATTCGAATATCCCACCGCGTAGATTGTGCGTAGTCGCAACATCCGGATCTCGCGATGGACCAACCGTAGATACACACAGCCGCGCGCCGTCTCCGCTCGGCCCGCGCTTTTCGCCGAGTATCGATCTGATACGTCTCTCTCTCTCTCCCTACCCCC
>QKQZ01053407.1:0-18513 GCA_003595255.1 Solenopsis fugax
ATTCAAGACAAGAAATGCAATATCAAGAAATGGTCAAGACAAGAAAACCGAAATTTCTTGTCTAGAAAATCAAGACAAGACAAGAAATGCTCTTCAAGACAAGAAATCTTGTCTTGATGAAATACTAAATTTTTTTCAATCCAACTATTTAAATCAAAGGATTGTGGCGTAAATTTCATGATTACATTCATGTCTACATTACGTTTACACGTCTTTTTCATATAGACTAGACAAAACAGACGCGCGCTACGCAAGATTTTAAAAAATTATATTTTATTAATATCTATTTAAAGTCTGAATAAAATTCAATGAGCTACATAATTATTCTTTAGAATATTAATTATTTTGATCGCTGCTATAATTTTTGTTATATTTGTATGTTACAGATTTACAGGATCTGAGAGGAAGAGGAGGGGGGGGCTGGGAGAGGCATCTGACCCCGGCGGAGCAACCTTGGGGTAAATATTTCTTATTTATATAAAATTAATAGGTTTTTTTATTCGATTTTATCTCAATAAATTAAAAAATACTTAAAAAAAGAAGAATCATACGCAATTGTATGGAAATTGATTTTTGGGAAGGTATTTTTCGGATATGATTAAATTACTGAATATCTAATTGAAAGTTAAATTTTAAAAGTTCGATGTGCCTGTCAGAATTAACTTTTGAAATATTGATTATTTTGAGCGCAATTTTAATTTTTAAATCTTATGTTTGTTTGTTACAGTAATCACCGTAGCTTCGTAGCTAATTAACTCCGCTCGTTGCGCATCGGGTCGGTGAGTAAGAAATCAATTTTTGTCTTTATATTTCAATGCTTTGCAAATGTCCTGCGCAGAATCAAAGGAAAAGACACTGAAAGAAAGAGTTTGGTAATAGCTGCTAAATGTTGGGTATCGCGGAAAAGCGACAATAACTTCGGTTGTATTCGATACATTCTTTATATGCCTTTTTAGAAAGGAGATATCTCTAATATCAATAACACATCGGTGAAACGCGTGACGTTTACTCAACTTCTTTACATAGATAACATGTAAAACATACTTTATATTTGTATATACGTAATATAGATTATTTATATTTTACGCGTAAACGTTCACTTCTGATTCAATTTTTATTGTGTAATATTAAATATTATTATATTTTATTATTTTCTCATACTTAATAATTATTTGAAGTATGCTTTGAAGATAAAATTACATTATTATTATTATTATTATTATTATTATTGGTTCATCAAATTATATTCTAGCGCACACCTAGAGTAATATTTATGTAACATACAACCCAGAAATTTAGAAATATGGTAATAATATGTGAAGAAAGTTATTCATCTTCCTCTTCATCATCATCTATTTCTTCTTCTTCCTCTTTATCTATTTCTCTTTCTTCTACCGAAAAAAAAGTATTTTAGGAAAAGTAAAATAATAAATACGCGTACATATTGTGATTACCATATTTTATAATTATTTTAAAAAGATATTTTTTTAAATAATCACCCAATGGTAATGTAGATGGTAATTGCATTAATTGATATTCTTCTTTAACAGTAGGATCACGAATTTCCATAATCTCTGATCCGATTTTATATTGATCTTGAACAGAAGGCATATCAGAAGGACTATAATTATACGCATTGTATTTGTGGCCCCAGCCAATATATATAGTAGCAAAGCGTCTGTGAAATGACACCATTAAAATCACATTAGTATAATTCCACGCGCATTAATTTTCCTGCAGTGTAATTTAACTTTTTTTTTCAACTTTTTTCTTCATGTTATTATAAACCATAAACGGCTATTTGCTAGAGTGGAGAATAGTTATTGAATGCGCGATAAGTTACATATATGCAATATGAAATAATTTTAAAATTGTTTTGCTCTTTGCTGTACAGCAAAATATGTCGCTCTTTTACTAAAAAAATTTAAATAAAATTACTTTGTATTTTAACGTAGATAATGTATGTTAATAGTTAGCTTTTAGATTAATTTAAATATTAATACCGAAAAAAAATTAAGTGCATGATATTTACATACTTTCCTACCGCGAATGCAAACGCTCCAGGCCAGATATTTGACCTAACTAAAGCTACCGCAATGTCTGGTTGTATGTATGACGACTGTCTAGCAGTCCATGGTATCACGGAATCAACAATAGCATCTTCAGATAAAGGAGTTAAAAGAGGTGGTCTGATCTCTTTCTCCATCATCTTTACTATATCTTTCTCAACATTTTCTTCTTCTTCTTCTTCTTCTTCTTCTTCTTCTTCTTCGAATACTTCCTATATAATTAAAGCTTTCTGTCAAGCACTTGATAAAGTATTTTCGCAAGTAATTACAAATGACAGTCATATAGTAAAAACTATAATAAAATACTTGATCGACTAACATCGACAATATTTTCCTGCTTCTCGAGATTCCACCAGACAGTTCGTCCTTGCTTAAGAATATACGGACTATAATGACACCAATTTGACATGGAAGGATCTACAAGATCCTTGATAGGTAGTGGATCGTAATTAATATTTTCTGCTAACTCTTCTTCTGTGTAGACTAGATGTAAATGATACTATTTTTAAATAGCCTCTAGGGTTAATAATTATTGCTACTTGCATTTCTTTTCGTCGTTGTTTACTAGAAAGTTCTTTTATAACAAGAATTATAAGTTTGTTATATATTACTTTCTTTCCTTTCTTCTTCTATCTCTTCATCTTCGTCTTCTCCACTGAATGTGAAGAAGCCAATCGGCGAAATGTGAGTGGTCGCGCTGATTCTTGCAATTTGCGCACGAAGATAATTTTTTTCAGTACCAGGAAACGGCGGAAAACTATAAATCTATCTCGGATTTAAAAAACAATGTACCAATAAATTAAAGGAATAAGAGCTGAAGAAACGATTAATTAAATAGTTTAATTAAAAGCAATTTTATTATAATTTACTTAAAAAAATTCGTTTATTGCTTGATTTTAACTTTCTTTTTCTTTGATTTTGCCAAAAGTATATCCCTATATAATTATTATTTTATATATATATATATTAATTTTTTTAATTTAATCATGATTTACTTTCCTCTCTGTTCTTGTTCATTTATGATATTATATATCGTTTCGCGAAACTATGATATCGTCACTCATACCACCAGATATTATACAGACAACAAAGCCGGTATGTGAGTTAACGTTATAGATGCATTGTGGATGTGCTCACAAATAACATTGCTTTAACCTGGAATCTCCTTCATTAAAAGGCATCACGTACCGGTGTCTCCAAGTTTCCCGTGCAGTATCGAACAATCTGTCGTGCAATTACTATCTGCTGTGGTGTAACCGTCGGAAGTTCGATCCACTCGCCCAATCCAGGCGCGTTGCATACAAAATACACCTAAATACGGTTATAAGGCAGCAAGGCAGCAAGAGAAGATGAAAAAAAATATACGATGTGACGCTAACCAAATATTAATTACACGATCATCAAATATTATTGCTCTGATATTCCGTTAATTTAGAAATTTTGCGTAAATGCGCACTTTTTTATTAAGGCCATTTCCGATTTTCTCCATTGGTATTTCCGGCAATGATCTCCATGGATTAACAGGCAATGGTGGAAAGATAAGTTGCAAAGGCTTTCCTTCTGACGTACCTTCGCGTAGATTACTTGGCGTTTCGACATTTCTCTCTAGATCTTTCTCCATTTTTATAGTCGCTTCTTCCTTTTTCGCCGCTGTTTCGGCTTCAATTTCCTCTTTTTCTCTTTTAGATTGTATTTCATCAAGTTTCTCTTGCTATTTTTCAAGAAAATATTAAAATATTCTTAGAAAATCTCAAGATTCTATGTACACAACAATTGCAATACATATTTATTTGTATTATTAAAAGAAAAACTCATAAAGTTGCTTATAAACTGTTTTAATGCTGTGATAAGAACTTTTTTAAATCTATGTTTTTAAGCTTGGTAGGGTATAACATGAAGGTGATTAACATGATGTGAATTAATGAATACAAATAGTAACATGATCAATTCTTTCAGCGTCACTCAAAATGCCAAACATTTTGTACGGTGCTACATACTTTATTTGAAGAACAGATTGAACCGTTACGCGGTTCAATATTTTTTATGTTGCGCAAAGCAAGAATTGTGTCAGAAAATTGATTTGTATTTTAATATTAATATTTCACCTCTAATCTTCGAGCAAGCTCATCCGCCTGAAGTTCAGCTTCCAGTATATAATAATTTTTAGGTTTTCCAAGTATTTTACCCCAAAATCTATGATACCAATTAATAACAAAAAAAAGATGCATTTTTGTTAAATAAATATACAATGGCACGATCTAATTTTGAAAATGTAATATGAGCTACATCGAAGTCGAATACCTAATATTTTTAAGAGGCATTGTTGAGGCGAGTTTCCGAATCGATAAATTAAGCAATACTATTTCGTGTCGCGGCAATCCTACACCCGTCTGCTCAAAGTAGAACAAAAGATCCAACATGTTGAAATGATTCTTTTTCGTTTTGCCCTCCTCGTTCCCTATTCTCTCCTGCTCATCTTCGTCAATTCGTTTTACTCCTTGCTGTAATAGCAAGACGATTGAACGATAAAGTAAAACGAAAATTGCTTTGCTTCATTTGCTCCATTTGCATGTTATTTATCTAAAGAAAACTTGGAGTGCATCATGGTTTCATCATCCGTTACTTGTCAGATCGCACCTGGAAGAGCTTAATGAGTTCCTTGGCATCGTCGTATTGTACTGGTGGTATGTATAAATCTCGAAGATGATCCGTCTTAGTCTTTAACCTTTCTTCTTTCAATTTTCTGCTATATTCCTCAAAAATATCAACAGCGTTTTGTGGTCGTTCGGCCAATATTTTTGCTAAAAGCTCGATTAAGTGGTCATATCTAAGAATGACCGTTAGAAATTAATTAATAATAATAATCTATTTATTCAATATTATTTAGTTTATTTTAGTAGTTTTCCTTTTTTTTTATTTAATACAGTTTCAAGCTTTTCTTTCAGTAATGTTTAAAAATGTATTATTAAGTATAATGTTAAAAAATATTATTTCAGAATTAATACTATACAATTGTTTCTGTCGCAGAGTCGCATTACTAATTCTTCCTTTTTTTTCTGTGAAGGAGATAGATATGCAATAAATGCATGAAATATATTGAAAATAAACGTATGTCAGAAAGAGAATACAATTGTATAGTTTTTATCGTGCAAGAAATTCAGTGGTGCGCGTACAAACTGTCACCCGATTCCGTGCTGTGTTTCTGAAGAAATATCTTGGCGAATCGGATATCGTGCTTCACGCTGGGAACGTTGTCGGGAGGTGCTTCTTCTACTGTATAAGAATATGCCATTCTTATTATGTTGTTTCTCACGTCTCAGCGCACACGGTTAGCTAGCAAAATTGCATGCGATGTCACATCGCCGGATACTCAGTAATATTATCGCAGTAACGTAACCACTACGCAAGCTCTGTCATCGTTTGGTAACTTATATCAGCGCCAACTGATTTTTTTTAATCGACGCTGTTCATCCGTTTCTTCCGTTCATCGCCATCCTGTGCCGCGAAATCACTGCGATTGCTGTTACAAAAATATAAAATCTTATCTAGTGACCTAATTATTTCAACTCCCCACACTCTGCTAAAAGTGCTTTTAATCAGCTTTGTCAAAAGTAAATAGAATGATAGTTGAGATAAACGTTCCTACGTTTTCTACGCATTTCTGTCGAACAAGAACCCATTTCCGAAAATGTAAGACACAAACAGCTATACGAAACGAATGAAAATATTTGACAGTTTGATATAGAAACAAGGTTCCGTTTAAAGTATAAATATATAAAATTATTAAATTTTTACACGCGTGAATCTAGATATTAATAGTAAAAATGTATATAAGTATACAATTCTTTGAATATTAATTTAAAATATTTTTTATATATATTTACATTCTCTATATGTTTTTTCTTCCAATTATACTTTTTCTTCCTCTGCACTCTGTATCTGTTATACGATATAATAATACATTAATTCTTTGAATAGATGAATTAAAAGGAAAATGTGAATGAATAATATGACTCAATAAAGATGAATCGTACGCGTACAGTTTCTATCAGCTTACATCCTGAAGCATAGTTATCGTCTATCGGGTGTACTAAATATGACGGACATTTCTCGAGGTCACTGGCTGTTTCCTTTGACGCCCACCTTCCTTTTTACAGCGTAGAACATGTGCCCCATTTTAAAAAAAAACTATCGCAACGATAAATATTTGATTTTAATCTTTTAAGATATTGAAATCAAAAAATCTATATCTTTTTAAAAATAGTTTTAGAAATGATAACAAAAATATTTTTATCTCATATATAAATTTATTTATAAATTTACTTACATAATTATTGAATTATGAAATGGAAAATATTTTATATTTTACTACTTTATATTTATATTATTTATTTACTAATAGTACCTACTCGTTTGTATGGAAATTTTAGTTTTATAATATTTAATGTTAAATAAAAATTCCTGGCAAAAAATTTATTTTGTCGATTATCCAATATTCTAAATAAATTTCTAAATAAATTGTAATAACAATTTTTATTTCTCTATATGATATGTTGTATATGAAATGTTCTATTAATTATTGCAGCCCTAATATATGTACTATATACATATAGTCGTGCGATCGGGGAGGTGCAATGCGTACGGCTTTAATTACAAATCGTTGCTACAGCGTCAACAAACCGAAATGGTACAGCCATGCCGTAGCACCCGGGTGAGATATTCGGTTGAACACGTGGAAGCTTCAAACATATGCATATAGTCCAGGATTTCGTAATTTCAAGAGTTATAACAGGTGGTGTCGAATGAACGTATCGCACACATCATCCCACGGGTGGTATACAACATGCTTTTCGACAGGCTCTAACAGCGTCATTCGGCATTCCGTTCGGCACTTGGCCACTGCATAATGCCACGTAATTAACAAAATGGTATGCCGATTAATAAAACGTGAGCGCGTGATTGCCCGGGCTGGTATGTATCGGACGGACGGATTCGGAGCAGAACGGATTACCCGATTCGCCGAAATTCAATAGCCTCCGCCGTTTGACGCGCATTGTTCTGACCGACGGCCAGATGCGTTAATTAACAAAAGACCGTTAATGTATGAGCGTCTATCGCAGATGCGATTTTCAACCGATAACGATGATAAACGAGTTCGGATAATCTGATTCTCGCTCGTGCGCGTACGGAATAGCGTAATAGTAAAATCCGATGGACGACACACCATGGTATTTTCACTTGTCTATTTCTTGCTCTACACTGTAGAAATTATTTTATCGAGATGACATGTTAAGTTATTATTTAAATTAAATTAATTTTAGATAAAATGTATTTACTGCAAATTTACCTTAGCGGTTATTATTGATATCATTTACAATTTGATTTTATTTAATTGCTAAATACATTTCATTAATTTTTTTTTTATTTCTAAAATTTTTTATTTACTTATAAATTAAAAGATTATTATACATGCTCTGATATTTTTAAAGATTGTTAAGAACAAATCTACCTAAAGTTGATTATAAATTTTATATAAAAGTTTTGTAGTCATCTAGAGAGAGACTTCTTTTATACGAGTATTTTTATATTTTTACGAATCCTGATATATTAAAAAAAGAAGAGAAAGTGAATGAAAATATAATTTCTGGAATTTTTCTCGAAATTCCTTTACACGATGCCTTCACCGGCAATGCTCTTAAAGATGAGCGGAGAACGATAAATTTGTTAATCAAGCGGCATTGAACATTTTTGAATGTAGACGACGAGTGCTGAAGTTGGTGCTCGTAATTTGCGGGGGCGTTGGAGTATGAATGAGTCCCCACCATTGTCTCTCTCTTTATAAGCCATCTCGTTCTCTCGCCAGTCGACCACCCCGTCGTCTCTTACCAGCCCTACTCATCCCCTCCATGTTCTCATTTTCTTCTTCTTTTCCTCTCTCTCTCTCTCTCTCTCTCTCTCTTTCTCGTCACTCTTCTTTGGTCCCTTTCCCTCATACCAACCTCGACCAAAAGCAACTCATATCGGGGGTCGGTTCTCTCTTCAAGTTTCTTTCGGTCAGTTTTCTCCCGTGAGTTATACGCGCGCGTTCTTTCGTGAGGACCGGCTCCCGTGTCATACAGTCTTTAGGCCCTACAGCCACGAGAAACAGAACTTGTGTTGAAACTAGAACTATTCCTCTTGGCATTCTGTGGATACCCGTGAAACGGGAGAGCCGCATTGTTCATCATGCGTCATCGACTTTCAAGGTACGTTTTATACATAATAAGTAATATTTTTTTTATTTTTCCACTAGATTGATAAGATAAATTAAATATCTAAATTATCTTAATTAAACTATCAATCTTTTTTTTATCGCTTCTTGTCAAATTGAAACCAAAATATCTGTCTAAAACAAAAGTAACTTATAAAATTACTTTGTTTCTTTTAAATATTATTTAATAGATATAATGTGAATACAATTGTATTAAATAATGCAATAATAAAAAATTTTTATTGCCTACATTATATGCAGGTAGCAATCATACATTTTATATTATGGTGTCTAATAAAAATTTACACATTGTTTAATAAATAAGTTTAATAAAAAATAATAAACGCATTTTAATATTTGTAATTTACGGTACAAAGTACCAAAGTAACTAAAAATGGATTTCCATGTTGAACATACAATTCGAAATCTTACCATTCAAAATAGGAAATTGCTCTGCTCTTGAACAGTTACTCTTGCAGTTATTAAAATGATTTAATACGAAGTGCGCAAGTTTACGTCTACTGGATCTTATTAATAAAAGTTTTATTTCTACCGCCTTAAAATCGTTCGACCTCCGGTAATGTTATCCTATCTTGAAAGTGCAATCTAACTTATTTGGTGGTAATTCACGCCACAAAAAAGAATGAAAAAAGCAAGCATATTTAATACAGCAGTCAAAAATAATTTATAATTATGCAATGAATTATATTGTGTGAAGACATAAAACATTGACACACAAATATGTCTTGAGTCAATCTGATTTTAGTTTTATACTGTACTTAAAAAAAATCTCTCTGTAACAATCTTTTTTTCCTTTAAAAATCAATTTTTTATAAGACGATTAGTATCTTTGTTAATTACATTAATTTTATCAATTTCATTGCATATTAGTGAAACTTTGGTCTCCATGCATTACTTCCGAAATTTCATCTTAATATTCCATAAAATTTCAATATTTTCACACTTTAATTGGTCAAATATTTCATGTTTAGATAACATGAGTGTAATCACTGTATTCGTGTGATTTGTCACGAAAAGCAATTTAAATCGTTTTTATGAAGGAGTCATTGGTAAGCGTGCCTTACATTATTCATTTGCCGTTTCTATACGGTGTCAGACGATCACTCGTAAATCACTCGTGAATCGATTACTCTCGATCCACTTTTCATTAAGACGTCTACGTTTAAATGTATGAATGAACGGATGAATGGATTTTAAGAAGCCGCGAAACCTCGGTCTTTCTTTGTCCTTAAGCATACCAGAACAAGATTCTGATTTATTACAAATGTGCGTTACTAAATGATTCACATTATAATCTAAAAAGCTTTTTGAATATATTATATTAGCATTTATCATCCTCACTCATAAAAATAATATGTAGGAGAAAAACATTTTGTTACTTATAAAAAATTATTTCATCTTCACATGTTGTGTAAAATATCGGAATACACATATCTTGACATATAGGACTTTCCATTTAAATCTCATTTAAACTCTCTCGTGCATTTTATTTTATTCTATATTTATTCTATATTTTATATTTATCTGCATTATACGATCAACAGCATACAATAAAAAAATTGGCACTAATGCTTCAATTAAATTTAATTTAAAATAACAAAAATTAATTAATACTCCTACTTCTTTTGTACTTCTATATGACAAAAAATAATTTATAAAATTTATAAAATTGATTTCGAACAACTGATATAAAATACTAGCATACACAATTATATATTAATATAAATATTTTTCAATAATACATAGTTTAATTACCAATTTTTCTGGTATGTAGTATATATCATACTTTATGCTCCTTATCTTATTGTTAGTTGTATTAATTTGAATGTTACTTGTATTTGTTTCATCTAGTTTTATGTCCTAGAAATGATGCATGTGCACATTCGAGTGGAACGAATCATTTCCTCTTATTAAATCGTATCATTAAAAAAATAAAAAAAAGTAATTACCATTCTCTTTTCCATTGATGTGAAACAAATGTCTTATAGTTTACTTATATTATTTGTATACGCGCATTTGTATATTAAAATCAGAACGTTTGTATATTTTATGTAAACTTTTTTGTGATAAAACAGGAATTGCTATAACAACTGTTAGATATAAAAATATAGTTATATTTATTTCGTGATTATTATAAATTGTCAGTTACATTTTCAATAAAAATTTAATAATGATAATAACTATGTCTTAATTTTATTTAAAGAGCAGAGATTTGAATATGTCATGCGGATTTATAAGTAAAAAAATTTAATGAGATACGAAATTGAGCACAATGGGATAAGGGGATAAAAGCGAAATTCGCGGCGCTTCAGTATCGGAAGGCCGCAGGCCTGTGGTCCATGACCAGTCGACGCAGCCTCCTCCCGGTTCCAGAGAGAGAGAATCAGAGCCACGTTCAGTCAGTGGCCGACTCCCGTCCCGTGGAGGTGGTGCGCGTTACCGCTTCTTCGGCTCCTTTCTCACTAGAGAACGTGAAAAGGAGTTTTTTTTAACTTCTGCTTATACGTCCTAAGCTTCGTACATTCTCACCGGGCATGACGAACATCAGGAGCACGTGGTTAGTAAAAAAATTCTTTCTGCGTTATTAACGACGTTCATCATGATTTGTTTCTTTATATTCACAATTTTTAAATACGTTTTTCAATCATCATGTCTAAAGAACACTGAATGCTAGTCTTAGTTTTCTTTTTGTAGATTTAGGTCTCAATTTCTCTCTCTCTCTCTCTCTCTCTCTGTGTGTGTGTGTGTCTCAGGCTGGGAATCGATTTTCGTTTAATCCGTTTTTATGAAGCGCACGGAAGTACCCAATTACGAAACCATTTAAAGGGAGTTTTAATTAAAAGCTGAGGTGGTTTTTGCTTGTTTTTTATCACGCCGCTCTTGCTTGAAGATATAACGCGTAATTAATAATTATGTTGTATATAGAATGTTTATTTGTATTAATGAAGAATTTATCGACATAATTTACATTCTTGTCGACTTCTTCTTCGACGTTTTCCTCAGTTTTCGTGGCAAATCAAGATCGCGTGTTGATATAACATTATAGTCAACATTTGATATTGGTATCGCAATTGCTATACATATATACTTAAATAAATTGAATTGAGTTATTGAAAAAAACGAGTTTTTATTGAGTTGTCGATTCTATTAACAATAGTGAACAATTTAAAAATTTTGATAATTTGCAATTTTTCATATATACATATGTACACATACACACGTACTATGCTTGCATTCGTACATTTATGAAATTTTCGTCAAAATTTGAATTCGTAGTTTTCCAAATGATCTAATTTGATCACATTAGATGTGTAAAAATTCCGTCTTAGAAACGTTTTTATCTTTGCTCACCTAGCAGACGTTTACATTTACGTTTCTTCCGACATGCACAATTTGCACATGTTGAGAAACAGGAGCTGGTTTCGTGAGTTCTTTGAGCGCGAAGAACGGATTGGTCGACATGTGTGTCTCCTTCGACCGACTCATTTGTCAAAGTAATCCGAGCGCTTCCAGTTAGATTATTATATACTGCTTATTATTTATTTTTCAGTATGTGAAAATTAAGTCAATTTAAAGGATAATTTCATCGTAATGCTTTAGTATAAACATATATTTTCTTACTTTTATCTTAGTTTTTGATACATATATAATGTAAAAAATCCGGGAATTACATTTTTTATTATTTTCATTTATTTATTTTCATCTATTCTCTCTCTCTCTCTCTCTCTCTCTCTCTCTGTACTATGCTATCAGGTAATGTATTATACCTTCCTAGTACATTTTAACAATGATTTGAGAGCATTATAGACATTTCCAATTATGTTTCAATATGAATTATTACATATTTACGCGAGTCACGAAAATGTAATGTCTTTGCCTTCGATTTACGGTTATAACAGTACTTCACTTGCGGTAGTTATAAAGGGTCATTGTAACGTGCTTTCAGGTACCATTTTCCTGCCTAGCTTGGCAGGACAATGGTTTATGCTAATTCCTATTGATTCTATGTAGACGTCCTTCTGATTTTGTATATGGAATATGCATCTAACGTGCTAGAATTTAAAATATAATCGGTGTCGCACTTACAAATGATGCAAGATCTAGTATTGTGAATTATTTTGCCCAATAAAATCACAATTCGTATTTTATGAAAATATAACAAATCAGTAATCAGTACCACACTTTATTTATTTACCGATTTATTTCATTTATTTTGTGCACGTTTATTTATGTATTGAAAAATTAATGTTTTTGATTCAGCTATTTGATAATTTTATTATTTATTTATACAGCCAATTTTATTTCTTTGATGCAATTAATAGGTTCTATAATATAAAAACATCTTCTTCAAATTATATATTAGCTGTGTTAAATTATCTACTACTGTTGCATTCTCGATAACGCATTCGTTTAAAAAAGATCTTCACGTTGACGTAACAACATTACGCGAAGTTTGCCATTCCCGCGATTGCAGACACGTACATACAAGAAGAAAAGTAATTTATTAATTGAAATAAGAAAGCCTTGTACGGTCAAGCTGGATCTTAGTGCTTTTTATAAATTTTACTTGTGTGATTTTTATATACCTTCTTTCAAATTCAACCGACTACGCGCCGAATTACTTTTCCGGTCATAACGCAGCTATAAGTTAGACATGAACAGGTAATATCACATTTATTAAATTAGAAATAATTTAATAATTAGCGATGCTACCCCCTGAAAAAAAACTGTAAAGAATTTACAGTACAAGGCTTTCTTATTTCAATTTGTATGTATTACATTAATCGGTCGAATATTTCCAATTTTTAATTTACTAATGTTGTAATATTATGTTTCTCAAATTTTAAACTCAAGAAACCTACTTTGTAGGACAAAGGGTTGTAGGCTTATGCCGAATAAATACGTGTTCCACTGTATAGCACTATATTCGCACTGTATGTTCGCTCGTAGAAATTTCCAACGCGAAAAGCATTCTGTCAGGTATACCCGACCACATATGTTGCAGACAATCCTGTATTTCGTGGCTTATTTTAGTTTCTCTGAGAGAGGGGAGAGGGAGAGGGCGAGAAAGCTGTTATTTCTGTTCCATAAGTTAATACTCCAGGGCAGCCCTCACGTTTGGTTAAATACCAGGCGCCGCCGCGCCGCGCGCCGTTCCGCTGTTTCAAAACACTCGAAAGTATTACAGTTTTATTTATTGTTAGACGTTTTGTTTGTATAAACGAGATCATCATACGAGAGGGTCGCGCGTTGTGGAAAGTAATTTTAATCACAACTCGCGCACATTTTTCGGCCACGGAATATGTATCGTGGCGTACGCGATCTTTGTTATATAAATAAGATTTAGACACAGATTAGTAGCATTACTCAGTTTAAATTAAATATTGATTAAGGGTGCACATAGTAATGTATAATTATTGTACGCGATTTTTTATTTCTAATCGTATTTACTCGTTTTATTTTTGAACAGGAGTAAAAAAAATGTTAATTTATTCTCAGAAATTTTGTGACCGGATGATTACTCGAAGTAATTGGATTGTTCCTCATCCGTAACGAATTTAATTCAACCATAATAAAGTGCCATTTAGTATGTTTAAGACTTAAAGAAAATAAGATTTAAAAAATCTCTCAATATATCTCTCTCTCTCTCTCTTTATAACTAAATTTATTCTTTGAAATCTGAGATATAACGATAGATTATTAAATAAATTAAAGAATTTTTACAATAAAATATTTACAATATTTTTAGGTTTGAATTGTACTTTTTTACTTTCAAATTCTTGTTGCAAAGTAGAATATTATTTAATAAATATGAAGTTAATCATTATAGCAATACAGCTATTTTCAGTTATAAAAGTTTAAGGTGTTTTATTCGATTTTTTATTAGCAGTACTAAAACTTGTTTTCGCGTTAACATTGCAACATAGCTTGAATTATTATTTCAATGGTGAGCGTTTACCATGTAACTGCATTCGCAATTTCTGATATCTGCTGGCGCTGACTCGCATAAAATGAAAAATTTCCCGACACATCTTTGTAAGCGAGAACTCTTCTTTCTTAAAAAGGTATTTTTCTTCTTGTTTTTAATCTTTTCCTTTCTAATATTTTATCTCACTGATTGTAGCTCAGGCGGTAATATATGTACATCATTTTTGACAAAACCTTCGTATAATCAAATTTATATTTTGCACAAACCATTTTACAAAACGCGCGGATATTCTTCGAATAGTGTTCGTGATTATTCATTCATGAATTTTGTAGCGGTAGAAGAGATTTAAGTTTTAATCAATCGGCAACAATGTTAACATACTGGATCATATCTGGAGAACGCCTTACGTAGAGTTTTATATAACATAATGTATCTTGTACATGACGTCATATACAGCAAATTGTTCTTTTCCATTAGCACAAAGTATTACGCGAGTGTGAATTATTCTTCTAAGAGCAGTAGATTGTTGCAATCAATGCGAGAATAGTCTATAGCCTATATATGCTTAATGAAATGTTTCATCTCCAATCTCTATCTCACAAAAATATTATAAACGTCGTTGTCTTTTTCTTTTTTTATTTGATGACAATGAGCACAATAATGGACTCGCATTCAACTACGTGAGTATCAATACTATTGGAGCACAGCGATTCCTTGTAGCACTATTTGCTCATGGTAATTATGAGATCCATAGACCCAAGTGCTTCAAAAGAAGCAGAAGACGTTATAAAGAGAAGGCCAAGTAAATGAGGAACGAGGAAGAAATGGGGGAGGGCGGGGGGCTAAGGAAAGCGCGCGCCTATAATACGAGTACACGCGGTGGTATCTTTCCCTCTCTGTTCATTCTCACGTAACCGAGACTTCGGAGGGAAGAGAAAAAAGTACCGGTTATATCGTATCCTCGTTCGCCACCATCGTAAGAGAGCTGTAGTCGATAAAATATCATGATAGGGATGACAACCTTTCTGCACTCGTGCAATGCGCATTACGCACATGCGAAAAAAAAATAAGAAAAGGTTAAGAACGAAACGAGAGGAAAAGGCGAATATAATTCTTGTGTGATGAATAGATATAAAAATAAAAAACAAAACATTGGGCTTTTTTACGTTTTTGGAAAAACCGTTGCTTCTTTTAGTCGCAATTTCAGAAAAATGTTTGACGACAAATTGACACATGTGTACGTACACGCGAGTCATCTCTGGAAGTAATCTGTCAACGAGTTCGTATGGTCGACGAGAGTTTACCGCCTACCTCGACCTACCTCGCTCTACCTCGCTCTCATACTCACAACCAGTCTTTGGTACAAGACACATTTGTATCCTTGGGAAAAATAAGACACGCGCGTTTGGTGTAAAGCCTTTTCGTTGGCGGACATAATAACTTCCAATCATTCGTCAGGTTAAGTACGTACGTGACGCACAAAATCGAGCAAGACGAAGCTAGCGGGGCCTTTGCGGAAGAAATCGCGATGTAATACGTGTATATAACTTGGGAGAGTAAAAACGTGATATCTGACTTGTGCATACCTCTTCATCTATAGTTCGTTGTTTTGAAGGCGTTTAACTACAACTATCAGCTGACTGAACGGCGCGAGTAGAGAATTAGAGCCGCAAGTTTAGTCCGTCATTATCTAATCGTAAACCCTTTCAAACTTTATAAACGAGATTAACTCGGTTTGTTAGATTGTGTAAGTAGAAATTAATGGACTTGCAAAAATAAAAAATAAAACTTTTTGTAAAAGGTTAGAAAGAGGAAACATTAGAGGAGGGGATTTAGTGTTGAGTACTATTACAACATAATAGAAAGATAAATTATTATTATATTATTCTATTATTATTGATATTACGTTTTATTATTATTATTGTTATCATCATCATCATCATCGTCATTAATTACATGACATTGTTCATGTATTTAACGAGCAAAATATATACGTGAAGAATTTGTTATAAAAACACGCAAGTTACTCTAATACTCTATATTTTGTCTATTGCTTAACTGAACTGAACTTCGTTGTCATAGCTTTTGCAACATCGTTTTTGATGGTTAAAGCTAAATCTAATGGATTCCCAGAATTGGAATGTCCCGTACGGAATGTACGTTTCTCAAAAACAAGCAAGTTGGAAAATTCCGTTCTTATCGAAATTCTAACAACTATGTAAACATAACGAAACTACTGCTACCGCGATGCCACGGAACGACAATTTTATATTTGCGCGTTTGTAGTGTCTTACAACTGTAGTATTTAAAAAATTAAGTAGAGTCAAGAATTTTAACATGTGGAAAGTTGTCGCGCGAAACTGCAATGGTTTCCGAATATCAAATTATCAATATTGGCTAACGCTATAAAATGTTCGAATTCAGATCCAGAAGTGTATGTAAAATTTGTGTAAATTTGGCGAGAGATGACATGAGACCGATGTAATGCATTGAAAGAATTTATTACATTTTAATTTGACTTTATTAAATTTAATGATAACCTCTGATTATATTTAATGCAATGTAATTGTTGCAACAGACTATTATTACGCAAGTTTAATAATGTATTTTTCATTAGACTCAAGAGTAATGTCTAAAACCTGTAGCAGACTAAAGATTGAGACTAAAATTGAATTGTAATTTGACCAATCAAAGCAAAGTTTTTTTTATTAAATTTGAGAGTTTTTCTTTCTTCTAATTGGTTGAATTCCAATTCAATCTCAATATTTAATGTAGTACATACTTAAAGTTTTGAATTGTAGCTTGTGATCAGTGTAGCGATTACAGCATTAATTATGACAATCTATCGACAGTTAGTACTACTGCATAAAAAAGTATACTAATAATATAAAACAAAGACTCTCAATCAATTCGAATATGTAATCGTATAAACATGAAATGTCACAGCCATTAACTCTGTAGCAATTATGTCTAAGTTAATTTCTGCTAATTTCTAAAACAATTGGATAATTATTATGGTTAATATAAAATATATTATGATAATTACACTGAGAAAAGAAATTGTTAACTTGACAAAATTGTCTATTGACTAAACGCACCTGATACTTATGGCAAGCCACTTTTACTTTTTAATAGAATAAAAAAAATGTTCTCTAATATAAATGTTTTAAAAAATAATTGTCTCAAAAGTATTAAGAGTTAAAATAAATAATTAAAATTATGTCCAGACATAATAGTAATTCCACGAATTAAAATTATGGATGCGACATAATAAAAATACGGAAATATTTTTATGTCAATACATAATTTTAATTCATGGAATTATTATTACATCGCGACATAATTTTAATTCGAATTATTATTATGTTTTCACATAATTTTGATTCATCGAATTTTTATTACGCCGCGACATAATAATAATTCTGAATTTCTATTACATCTTAACATAATTTTAATTCGTTGAATTATGTTAAGACAATAAAAATTCAGAATTATTATTATGTCGCGGTATAATAAAAATTCGATGAATTAAAATTATGTCGCGATGTAATAATAATTCCATGAATTAAAATTTTGTATCGACATAACAATAATTCCGTATTTTTATTATGTCGCGTCCATAAATTTAATTCGTAGAATTACTATTATGTCTGGACATAATTTTAATTATTTATTTAAACTTACAAATCTTTTGAGATAATTATTTTCTAAAACATTTATATTACAGAATATTTCTTTTATGCTATTAAAAAATAAAAATGCTATTAAAAAGTTTGCCATAGACACTTGACTAGACGCACCCAGGGATGCGTCCGGTCCTCCCCCTTTCCCTCTCCCTTCGAATATCCTACAGATGATGTTTCTTTATTGTTCACTGAATATTATTATAGATAAGAATAAAATAATACTTGAGAGCACTCGAGTGCATCAAGAAAGAATTAACGTACCCTAGGGCATCCTTCGAATAAAGTTTGCTGTATGAGTACTCAGCGCCAAAATACAGCATTCTAATCTGAGCTCCAGCGAAATTACACTGGTGATCTAATCCTCAATTACAAGGTACTCACCCATGGTTGTCCTGCTTGATGCCTGATGCTACCCAGAGCCCCGAGCATCCACTTTCTTTCTCGCTTCGCCGTTGTTTCTCATTCCTCGTAGAATGCACAACACAAACACTCACACGCACACGCGACACTTGGCGAGCGAAAGTAAGGTTAGCCGCTATCACACACACACGACGCGCG